>CAUYRH010130273.1:0-165221 GCA_963574655.1 Perodicticus potto | reverse complement strand
AGAAGTTAACTGATGACTTCACACTGAGCTTCGGAGTCAAGGCATTCTAAAAAAAGAAAGAAAGAGAGAAAGAGCATAATGGTTAGTCTGGGTCAATAGTTCTTGCAGAGGGCCAAGGATCTTGCTAGAGAAACCAAGATTAGTTAATAATCCAAAGATCAGAAATAGAGTGAAATAAAATAACTGCCCATACATGTCTGCATGGGTGTTGTGGGAGGGCCTGGGAGACAAAGCCAAAGACTAGGGTCAGGCTGGGCTAGGCTAGATGGGGAGGGTGTGGGGACATCAACAACTCACCATTTTAGGTAACTTGCACTCTCAACAAGATAGGGCTGGTCTGTCCTCGCAGGGACATACAGACACTCTGGGACACCCTTCTGCCCATAGGAATCCCCTGCTTCTTTTGGAGTTAGTGTCATCAGGATTCACCGACATCCTGTTCTTTTCTCAGTAAGTCTCATCTTTGTGATCATTGTCATTGCAGTGGTATTGAATGGTTGGGGTGCATTTTTTTTGTGGGGAGAGATTTTTGTGGGGAGCAAGTTGTGTTTTGAATTCCATGGAGTGTTTACTGACTGGAGGGTTAACTCTAAAAGCAGTTTTACACCAATAAGTGTGTCTAGTGATGGAGGATAATTTAGCACCATGAAATTTGTTAAGTCACAGAACTCACTTATTAGCTTCTACCTGAACCCTTCTATCCAGGTATTTCTTCAAAGAGTCTCTTAGCCTTTTATTTTAGTTAAGGAGTTCCTATATTTTGTTTTTAAAATATTTATATTTTTCTGATTATAAAGGTAATATGTACTCATACACATTCAAATAATATAAAAATAGATAACTTGAAGGTTGAAATTCCTCTATAATCCTATATCCTTTAAGAATACTGTAAATAGTAGAATATATTTGTACAGATGTGAATAGATATTTACAAGAATATATTAATATTATTGTAAATGTTTATTTATAAAACCATCTGTTCTATAACCTGAATTTTGGGGGTGAGAACCTCGCTGTCTCTCCTCTCCGGGGCCCCTCTTGGAAGAGTTTAACGTAACACACAGTAACTTGGATGTTTAGACTGCAAAAGGACTGCAACATTCAAAAATAAAATAAAATAAAATTTTGGATTGAGACTTTAGGGTGGAGGAGTTAGAAATTGAGATTTTGTATCCCCAAATTCCAAACCGTATTTTTTACAACATCCAAATTGGTGTCCTGTCCCCCCGAGAACTAACCATCATACTGGGAGTCACTCAGCTGTTTAGCATCTGAACTGCATTTACTAATTCAGCAAAATTACAACTTTTTCCTTATGGAATAGTAAAATGACCCCTTTATCACCACATGGAATGAGGATGCCACATAGTCTGACTGTACGAGCCAGCTAATACAGTCTCTCTTGGGCTGCTATGACAAAATACCTTAGACTGGGTAATTTATAAACAATAGGTATTTATTCCTCACAGTTCTAGGGGCGTGGAAGTCCCAGATCAAGGCACTGAGAGGTACAGAGCCTGGTGAAGGCATCTTCTCTGCATCCAGGGAGCGCCTTGGTGATGCGTCCTCACGTGGCACAGGTAGAGGGCTAACAGGGGTGAACTCACCCCTCCAGCCCCTTCATAAGGGTATTAATCCCATTCATGAAGGAAGAGCCCTCATGGCCTAATCACCTCCCAAAGGACCCAGCTCTTAATACCATCACTCGGGGGTTACATTTAAATCATAGCAGAATTATAAAACACCACAACATGACCCAGAGTCTAGGCCACATTTTAAAGTAGCATGAATGTTATACCCACAAGGCCAGCAGGATTAAAGGAAGAAGCCAAGGAGTGAACATTTTAAAGTCTCTAAAGAAGAGGTGACATAGCACTCAGGAGGACTCTTCTGAGCCATGGCGTCATACATAGCGCTGCCTCGTTAGGGAGGCTGAAGGTTGGTTTCACCAGGTCTTCTTCTGGCGCTCGCTGTTACCTGTAATTTTTCTTTTGGGGGGGTCTGTTTTGAGGTGGTGTAGAAGGCATGCTGGGATTGAAAACATAATGATAGATTATTTTATTATGAAAAGTAATTGACAGGAAAACAGAAAGCAAGGTTTGGGCCCTTCCACATCTCAGGTGCTGACACGGGGTGAGGTGGAGGCAGATTATAAAGCGGGAGATGTGGGAGGCGCCACTGAGGAGTGGAAGTGCCCTAAGTAATCAACTAAGAATGCTCACTTGACTTCTAAATGAAATGCCTAATGTTGCGATGGGAGATTAAAATATTAGTGATAATTGCTGCCTCGCCAAGTCACCAGGAGCACACGTCACATCTGATGGTCTCAATTCGACTGTCTGAGCTTGGTCAAAGACACACTGGGAGTTGCACAAGGCATAAAACTGAAGCCACAGGTATGTGCAAATGCAGGGACAAGTGTGTATGTTTATGTGACATTGTGACATGACATTGTCATCTACAGAGTTCACACTTGAGAACCGCACACAATGAAGTTCCAGCAAAAAGTCACCAAGAAATCTTACAATGCTTTAAGTAAGTTTACTATTTTGAGTTGGGCCACCTTCATAGCCATCCTGGGCTGTGGGCTGGACAACGCTGCTGCATGACATTGGAAATCATCTCCAATCCATGCTGTTGTCCAGAGGACTGCCATCTTTTAGACAAGAAGCTCCCAACCTGTAAATAAACACCAGGCCCAGCCCACTCTACCCTGAGCGAGAGGCTGAGCAAGTTTCTTCCCTCCGCCTTAGACCATCCTCCCCTGAAGCGGTGAATCGGCGAGTGTGGTCTTCAGAGGGCCCACTTGCTTGTCATCATGACTTAAGTTTGCCTTGACATGACTTAGCCACATGTGCTTTAGCAAAAAAAAAAAAAAAAATTGGTCCTGGTGCGAAAGCCAGTGATGGAAATTGCAGTGATTCACTCTGAGGACTTGTCCAGTGCCATCCGCTGCTGGCTCCTGTGCCAGTGGGACCCGAGCTCTGCTTCCTGCCTGTTTCCTCCTCCTTCCACAGCGAGGAAACAGGAAAATTCTGGCTCTTTTAATATGCTGCACGAATCACATGTTAAGTAATAATTCCAGGTCCTGTGACTAGAGGGTGAGTGATAGCAAAGACATGCCAATTAATCGCAAAGAGAAGATTACAGGTGTGGCCAGTGGCTGGGCTCCTGGCGGTCAATTCATCCATCCCCCTGTCTCTACCTGTCCTAAGCTTTCCAGAGAGAAAGGGTGCCTAGAAGAAAGTGCATTGTTTTTTTAATAATAATTTTTAAAGTGGAAAGTCTAATTTTTGGAAGTCTTATTGGTTAGGATTTTAACGGAAGGATTTATGTCCATATGAATTGTGCAGAAAGGAATTTTAATAACCAAGAGGCTCTGTGAGGCAACAGAGGCTGAGCTCGTAATTCAGAGACGAAAGTCTTTCCAGGAGGGCTTAGCATACGCTGCAAACTCTCCCCGTCACAAGAAAGCACTTCTATATCCCGGAGTTCTCTCGTGATTGTGCTCACAGGCACTTACTCACACAATTAATAACCCACTGCCTGCCCGTCCATTGATAATAACAGAGATAGGAACAACTATGAATCCACAATGCGACAGATTTGCGGTATGATTCTGGAGAGCAGGGTCTTTTGACCACAGTCTGGGCAGTGGTGACATTTTGAGCTAGATCATGTGTAGTTGGGGTGGGGGTGAGGAGGCTGCCCTGTGCACGATGGGGTGTGTAGCAGTATCCCTGGCTGCTCCTATGAGATTCCACTAGTACCCCTCTCCAAAAATGTTCCCAGACATTGCCAAATGTCCCCTAGAGGACGAATGCCCTCCATGTTGAGAAGCATTGACAGAGAAATGATGTCATTTCCCCCCAGTGTTTCCCAACAATTAGGTTAGCCCTTTGGGGAGTCACGGAGGGGCAGACTACATCGTTCCAAATAATTCTAATCAACAGCAGGCTGATGGGTGTGAGGAAGTGTTACCAGGGCCTGCCTGAGCAATGCCTCCGGTCTGGGCAGGGGAGGCGGACGGTCGCAATGGCCGTGGCCAATTCCATTGTCATCCTTAGCACCTGGGTTTCCCATGAGCAGCCCTGACCAAGTGCTGAGGGGGCCAGATCCTGCTGAGGCTGAGAAAATATGAATTCTGGATTTAAAACATTAAAACAATTCTTTGGCAATAGGCAGTGGCTATGGCAGAGATGAAAATGACCCCACCTCCTTAAAAGAATCATCTTACTTTGGACGAAACCAAGCTCTGTGCGGGGAGAAATGCTGTCCATGTAAAAAAAAAATGCTGCCCAAACACATGACATTACCCCAAGAGCTCTGAAGAGGGCTCATCAAAAATATACAAGAAACCTCTTGGCTGTCCAGACATAGCTGATGCTTGTTCTATATTTGAAAAAAAAAATGCTTCTGTGGTCAGCAACATCTGAGTGCTGTTGGATGAGGTAACCCCGGGGTTGCTGTGGAGATGTGTTTTCTAGAGGTGGCTGCATCAGGAAACTGCTCCAAGTTGCTTCTCATCTGCAGCTGAAGGCCATTGAAGGGAGAGCATCACGGGCGAGCCCAGGAGCCCCTCCAGAGAGGCACCTGCAAGGAACATGGGTCCTTTGAAGAGGAAACTGCCCCTGCTGAGCTCTGGGTTCACAAAAAAGAAGACATTTCTGGGGGCACAAACAGACTTGAAAATACTTTTGAGGGCACTCTTTGGCTGCATTCATGGAATGTGAACTCTGCCAAAATAAGTTTTGTAAGCAGTCAGGCCATGGTGCAAAACCCGTTAAGTATCAGACTGTTCATGACAGGACTCAACACGGGCGTCTCTCACGGGGAGATACACAGGTGCCTACGCTTTTTTAGATGAAACTCAGGCTGCCACTGCCCATGGCTTTGTCTCTAAGGATGAACTCATAGCCAGGAAAGACTGGGATCAGTCTTGGATGAGTGATGCCTCATGCTTGATGTGTCTGTTTCCAATAAGCCAAGTTTTACAGGCTGTCAGTGGGCTGACAGCAAAGTTATAAACGTTGATCTCATAAAAGAGAAACATGAGTGGTTGACACATCACACTGTATCTGTGTCATTCTGTGTTCTGGCAGCTAGACTGGCCCTCATTTATGGTAAGGGAGGGGACATAAAAGCAGAATAATTGGATTTTAATTGTAATGGGGATTTCTCTGCCCCTGGGGCTCTGGAGGTCTATGAGTGCTGTGTACCTCTGGTCTCCAGGCAAATATATTTCCCTACGCCTCTGCGGAGTCTACTTGGTAAATGCCACTTCCCCAATACTGTAGAACTGAACAGTTTCTAGCTTCTCTAATAACCAGAGTGAGAACTGATAAAATATTTGAAAGGAATGATAACTGAAGAAATAAATGCCTTCAAACTAATATCGCTAAGCTCCCGAGACTACCGAATCACAGAATCTGTCTGAAACATTTTCTACCTCTCGTAATTGCTAGGAGGGGTAGAAAGTGTTTTCAGACCAACCCCTGTCCTGAATGCCCAACCCATCTGCTACCTAGCCAAGATATATACACCTCCATCAGTGGTCTCCTTCTCTCTCTCTCTCTCTTTTTTTTTTGAGACAGAGTCTTACTATGTCAGCCTCGGTAGAGTGCCGTTGCGTCACAGCTCACAGCAACCTCAAACTCTTGGGTTTAAGCGATTCTCTTGTTCAGCCTCCCAACTAGCTGGGACTGCAGGTGCCCACCACAATGCCTGGCTATTTTTTGGTCGTAGTTGTCATTGTTGTATAGCAGGCCCTGCCTGGGCTTGAACCTGCCACCTTCATTTATGTGGCTGGCACTCTAGCTGCTGAGCTATAGGTGCCGAGCCCTCCTTGTCTCTTTTTAAGATTTTATTTCAACCAATGTTCTAGCTGTGGTTGCAGGGGAGAGAATTATCCAGAACAGAAACAGAATCACTCATAACCTAACACAGCAGGCAGAACCGCCCATCAGCCAATGCAGAAACAGAATTGTCCACATTCTAATTAAGGGGCAGAGCTGCCCATCACTTGATATAGGACAGAACTCTCCTGTGTTATCTGCTACAGGGACAGAATCACCTGTCACCTGAAATGGGACATAACTGTCCCGCATCTGATGCAGAGGACAGAAACTCCCATTACCTGATTCAGGGGACAGAACCACCCATGCCCTAAAACAGGGCAAAGCTGCCCATCACCTGATGCCGCGATGGGGCCACTCAATGTCTTAGGAGAGTGATAATTACTTGAAAACGTGCACCTGTTTGGGAAAAGCCTCAGGACCTGGGGCTTCCCAGTGCCCTCTCTGGTTTCTGTGTCTGCTCCTTCTCCTGTCTCTGCCAGCGGATGTCTCCACCTGCAGCTGTCACATGCCCAGTTTTAAGCAGGGCTTTGGTGCCCCATCTTTGACTGAGCCTCAATGAGCCCTTCACCTTCACCTCTGCTGCTCCAGCCTCAGTCTCCTGGACTTGCCATTCTCCTAGCCCACCTTTTTGGAACAGACCACAGTGGTCTTTGGCAGCCTGTAGATTGGCAACTGTGGGCCCTTTGCCTGTCAAGTCAGTGGTGAGGACACTGCAGGAACAAGAGGAACCTGCTGTCATAGCAGTGAGGCCTGCAGGCTCTCCAGAGGAGCCAGGCCCATGCAGGCAGAGGCCCATGCAGGCAGAGGGCAACCTCCGAGGAGGTCTGGGTGGAGACCACCCAGACTCTTGAAGACAACACTCTGTGCCTACCACAATTCAGTTCCAACTTACTTTTTCAATCTTCCACTGGTCCAAAGGGAGCATTTGCTGGTCCTTGCAAACCACTCAACTCTCTTACCTTTGTGGATTTTTTTCTTCATATACAGGGAAGCTGTCACCTGTCCCAGCCCCAGCCATCTTTCAAGGCCCATCCTTTCTGCAAATTTTTCTCTCATTAAATAAGAATAAAGGATATACCTATATATCCTTCTCATCCCTCTGAGGGATTTTTGCAATGTGACATTGCTGCTCTTCCTGTCAAAAAGTGGACTCCATCTCTCTTGAACTTGGGCTTGACCATGTGGCTTGTTTAGGCCAATGGACATTAGCAAAGGTGTCATGGGCAGGGCTTGAAGAGTGTGTGTGCCCCAGGGCTGGCTCGCTGTCTTGCTCATGAGAACCTTCTTCTACCATATCAAGGACACTGGACCAGACTTCCCGAGGAGGAGTGCTCACATCCATCCCAGTCACCCCAGTCATGGGAATGGGCCATCCTCCATCGTCCAGCCCACTGCAGAAAGGTGAGAAATGACACACAGAGGTGGTTTTAAGCCATTACGTTTGGGGGTGGTTTGTTACATTGCAAAAATGACTCAACATGCCACCACTTCCCACTTCCCCTTTTGGACTCAGTATCTGTCACTTTCTACATTTTCTCACGATCACTTGTAGAAATCTTAACGGCTATGGGAGAATAAACGACCTGAGGGCTCAGTTCATTTTCGTGTTTCTTCTGTTCTCCGTTCCCACGGCATCTGATGGGGCTTGACGAGGCCCAGGCTGCCAAAGCGCATGTGAGAGTGAGAAGCGGCGTGGAGCCACGATAGAGATTGCGGATTTTCAAATGTCTGCTGCTTACTATGTCTTCTTGGGCAAATTATTAAGCGATTTTATTTTGCCACCTTGATAGAAAGGGCATAATGCTACAACCTTCATTGTAGAATTGCCATTAGGATGGGACTTGACATAAACTATTTGTTAAACATAAACAGACAAGAGGTGCCCAGCGCTGCCTTAGGTCCACTAGGCGTGCCGAGAACATGTCCCAGTCCTCCCCATCCTCCATGTCCACCAAACGTCATCTCGTGCAAGCAAGGACGTCTAACTGTCCAGCAGTTAATCTAATGATCCAGCATTTAGAGGGGGCAGGGTTCTCTCAGGATTCTTTCCCACTTAGTAGCAGAGGGAGACTTAATGGGGGCGGTTGGGATATAGCTGGTAGACCTGGGGCCTAGGGAGCTGTTGGAACCAAGCTGTCTGCTCCAACACTCACTGCACAGGTGACCCTGGGAAGATTATGGCACTTCCCACACCTCCATTCTTCATCTGTAAAATCGGGGTAACAGTATCCCCTAGGGCTTGTCATGAGGCATATATGTGAGTGGCTCTGTAAAGAAGAGCCCGTTACTCTCCCTCTCCCTCCCCTACTATTTCAGATACTCCTATCTTCAGTATGATGGTACTGGCTCTTTGGTCTTGCCTGAAGGAGACGTTAATTAATGTCGGATATCTGCCAAAGGCCCCATTATAAATCCAGCTAAATTTAGGACTGTCTGGAAATACCTTCCTCTCCTGTGACCTCAGTTTTGCCATGGCTGTTGAGTTCTGTATCCATATATGGTGGCCACTTGCACAGCTGTAAAACGGGCTGTGGCCCATGCACACCCCTCCGTCCTCAGCTGGCCATGCAGGAGCTGTGAAGCTGCACCAAATGCCAAGGGGGTTGTGAAAGAGAGTGGTGTTGGACAATAGGGCTGTAGCAGACTCTCGATTTACTCTTCTAAATATCTTCCCACGGGCCCGTCGTTAAGGCCACATAGCCCAAGCTTCTGTCGTTTCCTACCTAGATGACTGCATCAGCCTCCATCTCACCTTGGGATGTGCTCAGAAAGCAGAGGCTGCAGCAGGGCCTCTATGCCAGATGCTCACTGGGGAGCAATCCCAGGGATAGGAGGAGTGGGAGCAGAGGGAAGGCCAACGCAGGGCGTGTGACTGAGTGGTGGGCACCTCGGGCCTCCTGGGACCTTTGGAGTGGGTAGAAGATTCATCCCCATCCCCCTGTGCCCTGCCCATTGGCTCCCATTCCCCACTGGCTGGGGGCTGCTCCTGGATGCAAGGACTCCCCTGCACTGCCAGATTGTCCCCGTACATAGGCCACAGAGCTCCCCTGGCACCACATGATTGGAAACCTTGGGGAAGGATGCACTTGAGGTTGGAGCTGTTGGTGTGAGGCAGGGTGAAACCCACATGGAAGTGTCCAGCGTGGCCATGGCTAGACTCAAAGGCAACCACCGCCCCCAGTCTCCTGATAGCACCACCCTGTCACTGCTGGCTCCTTGCTCTTCAGGTACTTGTCATTGCTTTTTCAAGATGTAAAATGGATCTGTCACTTACGCCCTCTCAACTATCAGGACTTCTTTCTGCCTGAAGGGCCCTGACCCATCCTTTCCCAGCTCCACCCACCACTCCTGCCTCTCTTCCCACTCCCGCCTCCCCATCGACGTGAAGCCAGCCTACCTGCTCTCCACAAAAGTGCTGTGCCCACACTGGCCACGGGACCTTTGCATATGCGACTCATTCTTTCACTAGTGAGTCCCTATTTGTCCTTCACCTTTAAGCTTAAGCATCACATCTGTAGAAGGTTATTTCTATCCCTGTCTCTAAGATGGGCCAGGATTCTCTGTCAAGCCTCTTTGAGAAACACCCCCTCTCTCTTTAGAGCTTGTGTCAGTGCCTGCCTGAGTGAGGGGAAGGGGACAGTTGCTGAAGGACAAGGCAGAGAGTCTCCTCACCACCTATCCCTGGGATCTTTGGCCATTTATACCATGTTCTTCCATGGCCAATCAAAAATAGGAGGCAATTAAAAATAAATGAAATTGATAAAACATGTGCAGAAATCCCAAATGGTTAACTGAGCTTTCTGGTGATGTTATATGTGGAAAACCCTCTCCATTCCAGGCTTCTCCTGTGTCCTTCCACTGTCCAGCTGGCATCTCCCCTCCCGTGGGACATGTTAGTCTCCTCCTGCGACTAGAGAAGTCCAGGAGAACATCCCTTCCTGGTCCTCTGAGTGTATGTGCCGCCCTTGACCTTCGCTCTGGTCCCCCACTTCTTGAGGGGAGCCGCAGAGCCTGCACCACTGTGTCAGGACCTCTCAAGGAAGCAGACATAGATGTTTCAGTCACATCATTGAAACGGATCACAAAACTTAGGCAATAAATTTGACTTTCAAGCTCTCTGTCAACTAAGACCAGGGTAAAAAAAGAAAAGAAACACGGGGTGGGGGGTGAATGTTCTGATTTGGAGAAATTACATCCAGGAGTAAGTCTGAGTTTGATGGGTTCAGGAAGAGCTGCCGGTTTTAAACTTAAGACTCAGCCTGTCTCCCCAATCACTTGGTCCTTTTCTTCTTTATTCACTCCTGTTTCCAGCTCTGCCCCCCGCCTGTATATTACTATCTCTCTCTCTCCCCTCTCTTCCCTCTTCTGTCCTCTTCCTTCTCTCTTTCTCTCCACCCTCCTTAACTTCCCCTGGCTCCGCTGGCCTTCCTGCCTTCCCACTCACACACCTGTGCAGCCTTCCTGCTCCTTCCTGCTTCTCCCACCCCAGGTGCTGTAGCAATCAGAAAGCCTTGAAAGAGAACAGAGGAGAATTCAGCTGTCACTAAACTTGCTCTCCCTCCCCAGTGAAGCTGCTTCTGCTGTATTTTCCGTAATCTCCTCCCGCACCCACCGTACTGTGCTGTCAGACAGTTCAAAGCAGCAGACCCAAGGCCCACGGCCAACTCCGAGGTTCCTGCCGGGCCCAGGGCGAGCGCAGCGCCTCCTCCTGCCCTTGCACCTCAAATCAGACAGCTGCTGCCCCGCAAGAGCACCGGGCTGGTGGGAAGTCAACATTGCCCAGCTGGTGTTTCATAAGACTACACTGCACTACTGCAGTTGAAATGTCCTTGGCAGCAATAGAACACAATAGTCTTTTAAAGAAAGCCATCTCCTATCTGTCAGAACAGCGGAGCCAGTTGTTAAGATTTTATTACGGTTTATCTCCAGAGGTGGGGGTGGAGAAGGGACAGCTAGGGAGTTATTTTCCATGTGTAAGATAGACTCAGTCCCGAGGCTTGCTGAGTTTATAGATCACCGTTTGCCAGAGTTCCTTTTTCTCTTTACTCTAGAGGGGAAAAATAAAAAATTAAAACACCCAATTGCATCGTCTGCTGTTCTACAACATATGGCCCTGGGGTAGGATGCCTTTGAGTCAGGCCTCATTACTCAAGAACCCTGTGAAAGTGGGCACAGCCCAGGCAGCCTCTCCGCCTTCCCCCCAACAGGGAATTCTGTCCAAATGGCTGATTCAATGAGCACTAGCTGGGGTCCTCCCGAAATCAGTCCAGGGCCATGGGATATTAGCTAGGACCTCGAAAATAATGCAAAGTCTTTTGCCATTTTCTTCTTCTTTTTGCTTGGCTTTCTGTAGAATTTGTGTCCCATAAGAATATCCTAGGACTTTTAAGGATGAGGCTTGTGGATAGTGACCCCAGGAGAGATGGGGAAGGGAGGAAGAAGAAGTGGGAAGAGATGGGTGTGGGTGCAGGAGGAGGCGACGGTGATGGTTATTTGGTGCAGCAGTGAAGGGTGTCAAGGGATGGGGACCACCTTGGAGCCGGGCCTGGGGGCTTTAAATGGGCTCTGGGATGGAAGCAGGAGATTCAGTACATTCGAGGTAAAGATTTTCAATCTATAGACATGTGTATGTCGCTTTATGCGAGGTCCCAGCTTTTCTCCATACCTTTATTCATTCCTCGTTCATCGGAAGGTCTTTATGAGTACGCGCTATGAGCCAGCTGCTGCAAACACAATGGTGTAGAAAACAGACACTTCTCCTCTTGGTGTCTGGCTTCTGCCCTTCTACCTCTCTGAGGAAAGGTGGTTGGAGCACCAGGGGGTGGGTTCTAGCTCTGGAGTCTCCCCTCCGACGGGCTGCGCCCCAGAGCTGCCATTTGGAGAGGGCTCCTGTCACCGCACACACTTCCTGTGAGGCAGTGTGGGTGAGGAGGGTGCCCCCCTGGAGAGGGCAGAACAACAGAATCTGCCACTCTGCCCCAATTTGCCCTTCCATGGAAAGGATCCCGACACCAAAGGCTTATTGGATCAGGTTGTTTGGCAAGCCAGTGCGTCAGCCTGGACAGGGGAGGACATGGGTGGCAGGGCATGCCACAGCCATCTGCACAGGTCCAGAGGGCATCACAGAGGAGGTGGGCCGGCTATCTACAGTGGCTCCAGAGGACACAGTTGGCAGGGCTTGCTGGAAATTATAGGAAAATGAATTTGGGCTTGGAGTAAGGAAAACTACGTAAAACATACAGCTGTCCAGAAATGTATATTTCCAAATCCTCCTTTGCTGCCTCTGAAAAACCATCCCCGAACACCTTTTCACACGAACATTTCACTCTAGAAACTCTGGGCAAACCAGGTCATGTGCTTTACATTCATGTGGAACTTGGAGGAGCTCCCCAAATCCTGTAAAGTACGTAATATCCTATGTCTGGTTTATTTGCTTTTAGAAGGTATTCTGATTATTATTTAATTTACTCTTCCTTCCTCTTTTTTGGTTGAAAAGGCAGACATTAAATGCTAGGAGTGCACGCAACAGGAATTGCATAACCTTGACCTCTGGGAGGGGGACATAGATTGGAGGCTGAAATTGGTCAGGTCATTGAGAGGCTGCCCTTTGGGGACTCTTGGTGTGAGGCTGGCGATGCCCAGATGGCAGTGCTGACAACAGTGGGCCTAAGACTCCGAAGCCCCCGAATCCTGCTGCTTCTTCGGAGCTCACTGAGCTTGTTTGTGCCCCTCCGGTGCATAGCCTCGGGGACCCCCCTTGTCATGGGTGTGCCATCTGCCTCAGGCTGACCATAGTCCAGGAATCTGACCTTTGACTCTCCTGGGCAGTAGGAGGGCAGGGTGTGTGGGGAGGAGAGATCTTCCCGTGGTAACTGGCAGGGGTGTTGGCGAGGGGCAGTCTCCAGGCCTGCGTGCTGGGAGTGGGCCAGGCCCTCCACACCATCTACACACGGCTGCCACCTCCCGGAGCTTATGGTGACCCCCTAGGCCATGGGGACTGCAAAGAAGGGAGGGGTGAGGACAACTGGTGTTATCTGCTCTCTGCTCTGGAAGCCCCGGCCTGTGGCAGGTTGTTTAGCTCTGGGTGACCGAGGGGCTCCTGCCAGCACAGCCTTGCCTTGTAGCTAGAAAGAAGGCTTCCCGCCTGGAATAGACTGGAACTGCTTGCAGGTTTACAAAACCAGGCCCAATTTCAGGAAATGGGTGTTCTTGGCCACCTTTGATTTATATGCCCCCAGTACGCACATCATGCCCCAGTTTGCTGGGACCAATGCCTCTTTTCCATGGTGCATTTCCTCTCTGTCTCAGAAGACAGGTGCTGTTACAAGCTGCCCAGAGGTCCCCCATCCCCTGGTATGTCTGATGACAAAGGAGAGACACTCGGAGAGGCCATTGGCCCTTTCTAAAGACTTTTAGTGACTCTAGAACCAGGAGCAAACAGTGGGACTAACAGACCATCTTCTCCAACTCCTGCCTCCACAATGCAACTGTATTTCGATCCTCAGGGAAGAGATCCAGTTGCTGGTCAGCATCCTACAGTGTTGTCCAGTTGCCCTCGCTGGTTCCAGGATCTCCAGATGGAATCCTGTCCATTCTGGCCTTCTCTGTGTGTCTCCGCCACTCTGCCAGCAAGGCTCCTTGCAGTCTTGATGGGAGGAAGTTGCTCCTAAGGAAATCCTCTCTTTGATTTTTGGTCATTTTTGACACCCTGTCAAAGATCTTGGGGTGCCAGAGTGATCAGAGCTTAGATCCAATGCCAACTGCCTGCCATTCCCCAGACCCACGAGTGTAGTCAGGAAGTCTCTGAAACGCCATATGCCTATTTGCAAGTGTGTGGCTGAGGGTGTCCTTGCTGGCTGGGCTGCGCCGAGTGGCCGCAGTGGTTCAGTGTGTCTGTCTGCCCTCTGACCTGGTTCACATCTGGCTGGGGCAGCAGAGCCCAGGCAGCAGGCCCAGCTCAACTGCATCCTCTGACCTCATCTCAAGATCTTTGTCGTGAAACTTGGCAAGGGGCTGCTTAATCCTTTCTGTTACTTCAGGGTAATGGTCAGGAAAGGAAGGTACTCTGGGACCAGAGGCTGAGGCAGCTGAGGCTCCTGAGGTCTGGGGACAGCAGCCGTAGGGATTTGATGTGCAGGGAAATAGAGGGAGTGGATGACAGTCTGTCTATAGCA
Organism: Perodicticus potto; assembly: GCA_963574655.1. Taxonomy (NCBI): domain Eukaryota; kingdom Metazoa; phylum Chordata; class Mammalia; order Primates; family Lorisidae; genus Perodicticus; species Perodicticus potto. The sequence goes on along the minus strand of CAUYRH010130273.1, from coordinate 151,189 downwards.
CTAAAATTCAAAGACTCAAAGGCATATACAGAGGTCAAAGAATTCGTGTGTTTACCCACATTCCCTCACAAAGCCCAGCTGGGCACTTTTCAGGTAGCACATGGACCAGTCTGATGGGCAGGGGTGCTGACTTACCCTGGTGACTTGGGAAAGATAATGACCTCTGTGCCTCAGTGTGCTCATCTATTAAACGGGGATAATAACAGCATTTGCCTTTTAGAATTGTTGCAAAAATGAAATGGGATCATAAACAATTAAGCATTTGTTTATTGCCCTTATTATTAGATTGTAATCCTAACACTCTGGGAGGCCGAGGTGGGTGGATTGACCGAGTTCAGGAGTTCAAGACCAAGAGCAAGAGTGAGACCCTATCTTTATTAAAAGTAGAAAAACTAGTTGGCCATTGTGGTGGGCACCTGTAGTCCCAGCTACTTGGGAGGCTGAGCCCCAGGGTTCGAGGTTGCTGTGAGCTGTGATGCCATGGCCCTCTACCAATTGCCCTGGCAACAGAGTGAGACTCTGCCCCCAAAACAAACAAACAAACAAACAAACAAACAAACAAACAAAAATAAGATACATAATAGGTGTTGATTGGATGAATGGCTAAAAATCAGAGGGATATTGTAGGATAGTTAACTTTTTTTATTGTTTGGGATTCATTGAGGGTACAAAGAATCAGGTTACACTGAGGATAGTTAACTGCTTAGTTTGGGCTCTCCAGTGCTTAACTTTATATTGGTACTTATTACATGTTGGGGAGTTTTAACATTATTTCACTCATGTCACCAAGGCAGCTCAGCAGACACTAGTCCATGCATCGAAAACCCCTCCACCTTACCGAAGCAAGCTAAGATCCTGTGTACACTGCCAACACATTTTTCACACATGTGGACCCCGGACACCAAAATGTGCAGTTCTTTGCTGTCGATGAAGCTGCAGCTCCCGGGACAGTCCCGGGTTACACCACCAAGCCTCACACTGCCTCTGGCTCCTCTTGTGACCAGAGGCCGTCATGCGTCCATGGTGTGTCAGGGTCACAGAGCCGATTGCTGCTCACTCATCTTTTTTAGGATTGGTATTTAGCCCTTGGCTTTGCTGGCCCTTTGCTCTGGCCACCTGAGAGGGTTGGCTGGAGACAACAGGAAATCAGAGGCTATGTCATAGGTCGAGTGTCCAGGGAGGGACCTAAATGTGACCACCCTGGGAGTCACATTGAGGGTGGGGAGACCCCCTGGCAGAAGAGCCTGGCCTCAGCCTGGGCGGTGGCCAACCCCCTCTCCTCAGGGTACCCACCAACGAAAGCTGTAGCACAGTGGACTGGCTGGGGCTTTCCCATCCCTTCCTCCCTGGCACAGATGGCTCTTCTGCCAAGCCCCTGGGCACCTTTACCACCAGTGCAACCCGAGCCGGGCGATCACTAGCCCAGCTATTAGGAATCATTCTCAGGACGAAAACAGTTAAGCCGGGCAAGAAGCCCATCACTAAACCCTGCCCCCTCCTTTGCTCCTTGCCCACTGTTCTCCTTTGTCCCTTTCCCAGTCACCCTTTGTACCCAAGCACAGACCACTGACAACAGTGTTGACAGTGTGCAGCTCCAAAGGCGTTGCTCAGCCCTGCGGAGGCAGAGATCCTGGTGGCCGGAGGAAGGGATAACTGGATCCTAGAAGCATCTTCCCACCAGACTCAGCCAAAGTGCCGGCCATCTGTGCAACACTGCCAGAAAGCGTGCAGTCCTGGGCTCGTCCCCCTTGCCCTCTGGGGATCAGGACCATTGGCATTGAGATGATAGATGTGGAAACTGAGGCACGGCTAAGGGAGGCCGTGAGCAGTTTGGCCGCCCACCCAGACAGCCAAAAGAGCTCAGTGCTGCATCTGAAGAAGTTCCTAGGACCCTTTGGGCCCTCCCTGCAAGGGCAGGGCTGGCTGCAGAAGGGTCTGTGGTTAGGGAGGGCCCTGGGGCTCTCCAGCCGGGGAGCCAGGCAAGGGGAGGACAGGCATGTCTCTGGCCTCTCTTGGTTCTCCAAGGTGTTAAGTCTCCTGACCCCCCCTCCCGCCCTCCATGGCCCCCTGACCTCCCTGTTACTGCAAGCAGCTGGCTCCCCCCTCTTCTTCCATCATTTCTTCTTGTCAGGACTTCATATTCCTTCTTCCCCAGGGTTATTTGCCTTAAGTCGCTAACAAGGTGGGGGGGGCTTCTAGGGGCACAGAAACCGCCTGTGAGGCTGAGCGCCCCAGCCACCCCCAGACTGCCTCCCGGATCTCTGTGGCCCCAGGATGGGACCAGAGGCCAGAAGTGGTTCCCAGCACAGCCCATACCCAGTGTGAAAGTGACGACAGGGGCAGGGGCTGATGGAAACCAGCCACAGGACCGTTCTCAGCGTATCACCTTACCCTGGTCGGTCCCTGTCAGCGAGGCGGCGCTCCTACCACCTCCACAGCTGCTGGGGTGTGGCCGGGAGGGAAGCCCAGCCTGTGAGAACAGATGATTTCAATTTGGGGAGAGCACTGTTCCACTTGCTCATTTTTCTTAGTCCCCCCTCACACTGAAACTTGACTCAATCAATGGCAAATGAGAAAGTCCTGTTTCCATAGCAACTCCAACCATGAGAGAGAAAAATCAGCACTGCAGAGCAGGCTAGGATTTTATCTGGAAGAGGGCACTTGGGTGGGTTAAGAAATGGAAGCTCAGCAAACCCCAAGCCTAGTGCTGAACCAGGCGGGACCTAGTGGTTGCCCACATGTCTCACGGTGGGATCTCGGGTGCCAGAGAAGACCTGGAGCACAGGGCAGCCCCAGAGATGTTTATGTCCAGGGAGACACACCTGCTCGTTGCCTGGTTTCCATTAAACTAGGCTGATCTCTCTGGGCTCCGGGCCTGCTGGCCTGGGTTTATTTCATGACTGATGTAACCCGGCCAGACCGACGAGCCTGGATCTTTCCCTTGTTCACACAGCGTTTCCTGTTTAGCTGGACACGTTTTATTTCTGTGCACATTCATTTCCGATTTGATGCTTCCACAGAGGTCTGTGGTCACTAGTTCATCTTCCAAGGCTGATGGACTCAGATCAGCTGTAGAAGAAAGCAAGGCCTGGGCGTTGTTCACGGTTAAAGGTCTAACCCAAAGGGACGACATCTTTGGGAAAGATTAAGGGTTGCAGTTCAACCTCTATGCCCTTTTGGAGTTGGGGAAGTTGAGTTTCTGGGATAAATTATTGGCTGGACTTGGTGTCCCAGCCTATGGCCAGCATGAGATGTTCAGGAAAGGCATTTTTAGAGGCATACTGTTTTGAAAATGTCCAAGTCTGGGACTGAGGATTTGGGATATATTGAGCCTGTACTTCTCTGAGGTTCTTACCCTGGTTTCCTTGGAGATCTATATGTCAGCCCAGCTCTAGGCCAAACTAAATGGCTCTGGGTTTGGAAAAATCCCCAGATGTTATCTCCTCCAAGGGTTTTGCCCTTCACTGAACTCTACTGGGCCTTTTAAAGTAGATTGAATCCATATGTTTCTGATTCATTTACACTTAACTCATCAGAATGTTCCCTTTTTATGAGTGATTTGTTTTTTTTCTTTTTAAGATGCTTTCACAGTCTTGTTTATAAGCATTTCTTTCCCTGCTTAGAAACAAGATACCATGTCTTGTAAATGCACGTGTTAGGGGACAGGCATGGTGGGCACCTTCTAACTTCCCGTCTGAGTCTTGTTTTGTTTCACGAGAGGAAATGTACTGTCTGCAGAGCTCCTTGGCTTGAGTGTCCCAAGTTTTCATTTTGCTTTGAGATAGGATTGAGAGCACATATTCATACCCCTTCTCCTAGGTTGCAAACTAAGTGAGTGCTATTTCTGAGTAGCAAAGTAATCTTAAACAAATTAATCTCTTTGGCCCTTTAGTTCTTTCCCCATAACCTGGAGATGATACTATTCCCTCCCTTACAAGACCATTGCAAATAAAAAGGTATTTGAAGTTGTTATAAAAACACAAGTCAGAATTAGCTGAAGTTCCTCTAAACAAGTCCAAGCTCATGCACTGCCCTATCCTGTCCTTCAACAACAGTCCAACAGTCTTTGTTCTGTGGCCCCACCACATCTCCCACATGTTGCTGCCCTCAGACTTGCCACTTGTTAGTTATTTGTGTATTGCAACTCTATTTTCCCTTTATAAAACTGAGCCCTCCTTGAGGGAAGGAAAAGGATACTTCCCTTGATATTTCCAAAGACCCGGATGAAGCCTAGCTCATGGAGGTGCTCAGAATAGTTTGAAATTAAGGAAGAAAAGAGAGCGAAGGGATGCAAAGGTGCCCATTCTTTCTGGCTTCAGGATGTAGCCAGTTAACTATACCTGGCTTTGTAAGAACTTGAAGCTGAGCAGAAAGTGGTTTAGTAAGCTTTCCTTTTACGCTCCGAGCACTATTAATGCAAATTAGAGAGAAGCTTCCAAAAACCAGCAGCAGCAACACACTTTACTTGAGCGTGAGTCCTCTTGTCACACTTTACTTGAGCGTGAGTCCTCTTGTCACACTCACCCTTTTGAGACAAAACTAAAGCTACTCAATGCACAGAGACAGGTTTAATGATAAATAACAAAGTCCTATAGTAGAACTCTAAGCTAGTCTCCAGTTTCATTAGATAAGGAGAACGAGGAAAGTTCTTCCTCATTTTAGGAAAGATTTTATTGTCAGTACTGACCTGCTTACCTCTCTCTAAATCCATCTCCTATGAGAAAAGGCTTGGGGAAATAGAAAGTCCATTGGGATTTGGCATCCAGAATCACCGAATGTTGGGCTGTGGAAAGGGAGGTGTGACTGTGCTAGATGCTACAAGTCCTAGGGCTACACAGAGGCCTTGGAGAAGGTGACTGCCCTTAGGGATTATTTGCAAACACAGGATTAATATGCACAGCTACCTGCATGGCAAAGAATATTGTTATAATTGCTAAAACAAATGAACAAATTATGTGTATAGAGGAGGGAAAAGTACCTATGACGAGTGTAATTTAGAAAGGCTCCATGGGGATTCAGGGGGCAACATTTGACCTGAACTTTGAAACACAGTCGGGACTTGACAGATAGTAATGAATGAAGCTTCCATACAAAGAGAACAGCAACCTGAGCACAGTTCATGAGGTGGACACGTGCAGAACACATTTTATGAACATCAAAGGACCCAGTGAGGCTGAAGTAAATAGTTCTGGAAGAAACATAGTGAGAGATAAGGCCAGAAAGATAGACTTGAGCGTGAAGTCGAGGAATTAAGACTTTAATCTCTATGCAATGAAAGCCACTATTGTTGATTATGAAATGACTGCATAAGACCTATCATAATGTAATAATAATATCTAACCTTCACTGAATATCTTCTATGTTCAAGCAACTATTCTAACTGATTTATGTGAATTAATTCATTTCATTGTCATTTCAATCTATGAGGTAGGAACACTTACGGCCCACTTTGCAGATGTGTAAAATAAGAGAGGCTAGATAATCTGCCCAAGTCCAAACTGCCAGTACGCAACAGAACCAGGATTCGGATCTTGATTTTGGCCCTGGGGGCAACATTCTTCATATTTGATACTCTCCTAGGAAAGAAGCAGGGAGTAGGCAACGAGGTTGGAAGCTATTTCGTTATCCAATGAAAAGTTCTGAGATCTGAGTGGGAACAGTGGGTTAGTAACAGAAAGGAGACAGATGTGAATGATACAGTATTCGTGCTGGCTCTAATTTGGTGTGAGGTGGAAGATAGTGGAAAAGAAAAAATGAGCCAGAGAAGACTTTGTGGCTTGGGATACAAACCACAAAAGGCAATGGAAATTGCATGGGGATGGTGAAGAGTTCAGTTTTGGACATGTGGAGCATAAGATTCATGTGAAACTATCCTGCAAGATGTTGGAAATGTGGGCGAGAGAAAGTTTTCAGCTACAGATACTGAAACATTGTGGGGACCACTGAAGCCAGAATGGGTCATGCTCTCAAGGGAAGCATGGTCTTTTGGAAGCCTCGGAACATCAACTGTCAGCTATCATCATTTTCATTTTTCTAGTTAAGGAATAAAGTTAGGTTGTTGGTTTGAGATCATTCTTTTTAAACTTAGGTGTGTACAGCTACACATTTTCCTTTTAGCACTGCTTTCACTGCATCTCTAAAGTTTTGATATGTTGTATTTTCATTTTCATTTGTCTCAAGGTATTTTCTAATTTCTCTTTGGCACATAGGTCACTTAAGAATGTGTTGCTTAGGAGTGGTGCCTGTGGCTTAGTGAGTAGGGTGCTGGCTCCATATACAAGAGGTGGCAGGTTCAAACCTGGCCCCTGCCAGAAACTGCAAAAAAAAAAAAAAAAAAAAAAAAGAATGTGTTGCTTAATTTCTACATTTTTGCAGATTTTTCAATTTCCTTTTGCTATTGATTTCTGGTTTCATCTCATTGTGTTTGGAAGATACTTTGTATGATCACAATGCTTTAAATTTGTTTAAGAATTGTTTTGAGGCCTAATATATGCTCTCTTCTGGTGAATCTTCCACATGTATTTGAAAAAATGTATATTCTACTGGTGTTGGGTGGGGTGTTCTGTATATGTCTGTTAGGTTCACTTGGTCTGTAGTGTTGTTCAAGTTCTCCATTTTCTTACTGATTTTTGTGTTGGGTGTCTTATTAATTTTTGAAAGTGAGGTACTGAAGTCTTCTACTATTATTGTAGAGCTCTGTATTTCTCCCTTCCAGTCTGTCAATGTTTGCTTCATATGTTTTAGAGCTCTGATATCTGGTGAAATGTTTATACTTGTTATACCTCCTTGGTAAATTAACTTTTTTATCAATATATAACATCTCTCTTTGTCTCTTATAGAATTTTAGTTGTAAAGTACATTTGTTTGATGCTACCTCAGTTCTCTTTTGTAGCTATTTACATGTTATATCTTTTACCATCATTTTTCTTTCAACCTATGTGTATCCTTAGATCTAATGTAAGTGTCTAATTCTCTTTTGTTGCTCATTTCTCTTGTTGCTATTTACATGTTATATCTTTTACCATCATTTTTCTTTCAACCTATGTGTATCCTTAGATCTAATGTAAGTGTTTAGTTCTCTTTTGTTGCTATTTACATGTTATATCTTTTACTGTCATTTTTCTTTCAACCTATGTATATCCTTAGATCTAATGTAAGTGTCTAGTAGGCAGCATATAATCAGATCATGCTTAAAAAAATATTTATTCTGGTAATATGTGCCTTTTATTTGGGTAGTTTAGGCCGTTTACATTTAAAATAATTAGTAACGGGGAAGGACTTTCTTTTTTGTTTTTTGAGACAGAGTCTCACTATGTCGCCCTTGGTAGAGTGCCGTGGTGTCACAGCTCATGGCAACCTCAAACTCCTGGGCTTAAGCGATTCTTTTGCCTTAGCCTCCCAAGTAGCTGGAACTACTGGCACCCACCACAATGTCCAGCTAGGGAAGGACTTTCTTATACCATTTTGTTATTTATTTTCTAGTAAGTATTATAACTTTTTTTGTTCCTCATTTCCTCTATCATTGTCATCTTGTGAGCTTATTTTCTGTAGTGATACATTTTGATTCCCTTTTCATTTACTTTTTTGTATATTCTATAGACATTTTCTTTGTGGATACCATGGGGATTACATTAATAACCTAAATAATATTCTATTTTGAATTGGTACCAATGTAAATTCAAACTGCACACAAAAACTATATTTCTTAACCCCGTCCATTTATATTATTGAGGTAAGTACCCATTAAATAGATTTATAACTATTTTTATGTATTTGTCACTTAAATCATATAGAAAAATAAAAGGTAGAGTTATAAACTAAAATTATATGAATACTGGCTTTTATATTTGTCTATATATTTACCTTTACCAGAGATCTTTATATCTTCCTATGGGTTACTTTATAATATCCTTTCATTTTAACTAGTGGTTCTCAACCTTCCTAATGCCACAACCCTTGTTGTGGTGATCCCCAACCACGAAATTATTTTCATTGCTACTTCAGAACTGTAATTTTGCTACTGTTATGAATTGTAATGTAAAAATCTGATATGCATGATGGTCTTAGGTGACCTCTGTGAAAGGGTCGTTTGACCCACAGGATGAGAACCTGTGATTTAAACCATATGGACTCACATTAGCATTTGTTGTATGGCAGAACTAGAGGGAATACATTTCCCTGGTTTTTTTTTTTTTTTTTTGTCTTAAATTTCTCCCTTACTTTGCAAGGACAGTTTTACTAGATATAGTATTTTTTTCCTTTCAGTATTTTAAATACATTAAGCCACTGTCTTCTGGTCTCCAAGGTTTCTGATGAGAAATTGGCTGATATCTCTCTGAAGATCCCTGTACAATTAAATTTGCCACCATACACTCACTTTGGCAACACTGGACAAACAACTTGGTAAGGTTTCATAACCTTGGGATATCAGTGTCTTACAGTTATGTTCATGTCAATGTGTGGTGATGTCTTGCTGAGTGACTGTCAGTATTGCTGCACGTTTTTATGTGCCTTCATGAGAATGTCAGAGCTTTAATTAGAGCAATGAAGAAACATTCATAAATTTCTTGTTAAACTTGGCAATCACGGACATGAAATCAGGACTATGTTAATCCAAGTTTATGGGGATAATACTATGAAGAAAATGGCAATGTACAAAAGGATTAAACATTTTTCTGAGGGGAGAGCAAATATCACTGATGGAGCGAGATCAGGGCAGCTAGTAATAGGCACGACTGATAAAAATGTCACAAAATGTTGTTGAATTATGCATCAAAATTATTGACTGACTGTGAGAATAATAGTAGACCAAGTAAACATTGATAGAAAAACAGGAAAATCTTAACTGAAAATCTTGGCCAATAACTCATGGCTCTTACAATATGACAATGCACCAGTTCACATGGCACTGTCTGTGAAGGAGTTTTTAGCTAGTAAACAAATAACTATTTTGGAACAACCTCCCTACTCACCCAATCTAGCCTCCAATGACTATGACCAAAAGGAAAGGAATCAAGAAGGTCAAGGCTGTGTCTCCTCTTACATGTTATAGCAGATGAACGTCTTCTATGAGCAGTATCTATGCCATGCAGGAGCTATGAAGAATGAGCATATTCAGAGAACTTGGAAAGCCCAACTCTTCCAATTTCAACCACTATTCCAAACTATCAAACCATATGCTGGTATGATCCTATCCTAGAGCTTGATCTTGCCATGGTTGAGGTGGTTTTGCATTAGTATTGTGTGGGAAATGCACTACAACAGAGGTGCCCAGCAACCCTGCATGTGATGTGCAACCATTCATTCTGACTCTTCCCCTGAGGATTTTTTCTGGCTGAACAGCAAGCTCTCTGGGCTCTGCAACCAGAGAACATCTCTAACATAACATAAATGCTGGGCAGCTGCTGGGAGCTGGAAAGGACTCAGCACGAACAGCTGTGTGAGGTTTGAGCTTGGGGAAAAGTCACACTAAATCCCACCACCACAGGCTGGTTTTCATCTGGACTTAGTGCCAATGAGGCATAATAACAATTAAACCGATACACTTGGAGGGGAAGGAAATTAAAAGGCATTTAATTTGGGATGAAGAGAGGGGGTAAAGAGAAGAAATATTATGCATGACAACAGAGAGAAACTTTTCTGAAACTGATAAAGGAATAAAGTATTATGAGCTGTTAGCTTTGTGAGAGTAGGAACTTTCACTTTTTATGCAATCCCATACTGCTAAAGTAAATTTGTTTGCCACAAACATGTCCTACTTTTCTTAACCCAGCCCCCTAGAACACAGAAAGACCCTATAGTTAACACATGTGTGGCTATGTGAAAGGAGAGGGGTTAAGAGGAATGACTCTTTTCTTTTCTTTTTTAAATTCAGATTAATATGAGGGTACAGATGATTAGGTTACACTGTTTGTGGTTGTAAGGTAAAGTTCAAGTTGTAGTTGAAGCAGTTGAGCCCTTCATCCTGGGGCTGTGCTGCACACCTCACAATGTGTCCATCAGGTGAGAGCTGACCAATCCTTCTCCCTCTTCTCTTCCCCATTCCCTCCCCCCCTAAACTACATGCTCTCTTGTATGAGCATGTAGTTGTTTTTCCATTAGATTCATATTAGTATTTTTTTTTTTTTGAGACAGAGTCTCACTATGTTGCCCTTGGTAGAGTGTCATGGCATCATAGCTCACAGCAACCTCAAATTCTTGGGCTTAAGCGATTCTCTTGCCTCAGCCTTCCGAGTAGCCGGGACTACAGGTGCCCTCCACAACACCCAGCTATTTTTGTTTTTTTTTTTTTTTGTAGTTGTCATTGTTGTTGAGTAGGCCCAGGCTGCGTTCGGACCCACCAGCTCTGGTGTTTGTGGACAGTGCTTTAGCCACTGAGCTACAGGCACCGAGCCGATTCACATTAATATTAAGTACCTTGGATACTTGCTTTTCCATTCTTGTGCTACTTTACCATCCAGGTAATGTGTTTCAACTCCATCCAGGTAAATACAAAAGATGTGAAGTGACAATTTCAAGACATGGAAGCAACCCAAGTGCCCATTAACCCATGAGTGGATTAACAAACTGTGATATATGTGTACCATGGAGTACTATTTGGCTGTGTTCTTAAGACAACCATGGTCACTGCCTAGAGGGCTTGGGATGCCTGTATGAGTTGGGTTTTCAGTGGTAAACATCTTGGCTAAGTGATGTCCTGGGAAAGGTTGTGAGAACTTAGGGCTTTAAATCTTGGGGAAAGACTTTTGTAAGATCACTTGAAATTCCCTAGAAACTGCTTATATAGTACTTAAATAAAAGGAACAAAACAAAAAATCCACATGAAAACATTAATCATAGGAGGTTGGAAAGGCAAAGACATTTGTGGCTGTGGATAATTACAAATAAATTTTGGATGCCTTCCTTAAGCAATGCCAGCTGTGGTCTGCTTCCTCACGCAAATACAGAGTGTAAGAGAAGAGAGGGGAAGGAAATCCCCCTTCCCAAGGCTGCAATTGTGTCTGGGTTAAGGCAACCATATTCTATTATTTCCCCATACCTCAAATCACTACTGTAGGGTGGTGCTCATGGTAGCAGCATAATAAATGTTTGTTTAAGTAAGTATTTCAATGACCTGAAGTCTACGTGGATTAAGAAAATCAAAATTATGTTCCATTTTCCTACTGAATTTGAATCCTATGAATTTACTAAGTTCCTATTGTTTCTAAAAATGGTTTCTAAGAGAAGTTGACCCAAAGGCTTGGGCCACACAGTACAGTAAACATGTGCTGGATGGCACTGCTTAGTGACAGCATGAGCTCTGGTGACACACCTGAGTTTCTGGCTCCACTATTTCCTAGCTGTTTGATGGTGGGGAAACTGTTCAGCCTATTTCAAAGCTCAGGTTTTCAAATTATGAAATGAATATAATAGCTGCACCTAAACTAAGGAATTTGGGTAATTAGATGAGGTAATACTTAAAGACTGCCCACTGCCATATTTTTCACAAAGAAAGCAACCAATATTAGTTACAGTTGGTCATCAACATACTCCTCCATTTCCCCCATCTTCTAGATTAGGGGTGGGTACACTATGGCCCACTGTTACTTTTTGTAAATAAAATTGTATTGGAACATAGCCATGTCCATTTGTTTATGTATTTTCTGTGGCACTGCTATTTTATAGGGCAGAGTTGACTAGCTGTGACAGAGACTGTATGTGGCCTGAAAAAGCTAAAGTATTTACTATCTGCCCCTATACAGAAAAAGTTTGCTGTTTTCCACTCTAGAAGCAAGAAAATCTGGGATCTGTTTATACTTTCCTTGAGTTTAAATTACCAGGAGGTCACAGCTTTCACTGACAGAAACTAGATGAAGATTTGGAATAAGCCCTTAAAGCAAAAAAATATTATGTTTTCCTCATAGATTTTCAAAATATACTTGGAGGCAGAAACAAACACACGCTAGGAAATAAATGGAGAATCTTTAAATTGGATAAAGTTTATTTTACCTAAAGAAAAAGAACAGTCAGACTCTTTTGGCTTAATAGAAAAGCCAAAGTGGTAAGCAGAGAAATCCTGATGAGTTAGAGGATGATAATTTCTAAGGAGTTTTGAGTGTGTCTTAAGTTGTTTTATTAAAGTAGGAATTCCTGTTTCTGAGTGCGGAGGTATAATCTGGAGAGGGCCACCGCACGTTTACAGCAGGAGAGTGTTTGCATGTAATAACAGATACAGCATTTGTTCCCAGTAATTTTTTTCTTTGACTTGAGAGTCAACAGAGTCAACTACAGAGCACAGTGGAATTCCTGGTCTTTAATTGTAAAATTGTCTTTTTTAGATTCAGAGCCGAGAAAACAGTATGAAAACTCACTTGAAGAAGGAAGGGACTAGAGTTGACGATGATGGATTAGAAAGAGAATTTAAAAGGGTCCAAAAAAACCGCTGTAAAGTTTAGATTAAAAATTTCTAAGTTTGCTTCTGCTTTGTTGGTGTAAAAAGAAAAAAAAAAAAAAAACAACCTCTGGGCCGATCAGCAGAGTGGGAGGGCTGCCCAAGGAGAGGGCTTGGTACGGTTCAACGTGAGAGGCCGGGTCAGCAAGGACCACAAGGATGGGGTTAGCATTTGCATTGAGAAGCTGGCCAGCCTTGGGCTGCAGCACCACCCTTCACTGATTCTGGGGAACCACAGGACAACTGAGCCAGGACCTCCCAGCCCTTGGATGAGGACACATGCCTCCTGGCCCAGTGGCTGTGCTAGGTGGCCTTCTCGTTTCCTGCTGATCATCCAGGAGGAATGATGGGTGGCCTTTGGTGCCCTAGAACTTTGCTCATCTCTTTTCAAACTGCCCCCAATTATCTTCACTTTCAAGGGCTTAAGGACATGCAGAAGCAGAGAGTGGGGCCCTGGCTGCTGCAGGGCTGAAGTGGTTATCGACAGAGCAGTTCCCGGAGTCTGTTCTGGGCCTGGGGATTAGGTATCCCACACAGGCTGCCGCAGGGCACCCCCAGGGAACACGGTAATTGTTAGGAAGTTGCGAGAAATGGATATGCAGAGCTTCCAAATATTCCTCCTGTGTCTCTTGGCTCGTCCGAAGCACTGAGGCTGTTGGTTGCAGAGCAAGTGTACTCCAGAGAGGCAAGAAGATAGGACAGTGTAGATGTAAGAGGGATTTATTATGGTATCAGCTCACACGACTATGGAGGCCATGAGGTCCCACCATCTGCTGGCTGCAAGCTGGAGAATCAGAGGAGCTAGAGGTGTGGTTCAGTCTGAGTTTAGGCCCCCAAACCTAAAGCTTTGATGGCCAACGGCAGGAGAAGATGAGTCCCAGCTCCCGGAGAGAGGCAGAGTTAACGCTTCCCTACCTTTATGTCCTACAGGTGGAGTGTGTGATGCCCACTCGCATTGGTGAGGGTGGTTCTTTTCTACTCATTCTACTAATCCGAGTGATAATCTCCACCACAGATAATGCCTCATCAGCTATCTGGGTATCCCTCATCCTGGTCAGGGTGACAAATCAATTAATCATTACACTATTATTATTTTCATCATTGAAACCAAACTGAAAACTGTATTTTTTGCTGTTGAATAAAAAAAACACTTACTTGTTTCTTTAAAACAAATAATGAAAACGCACTTAGCCTGAAAAGTTGGCATAGCTTTCAGTTCCTCACCCCTAGAAAGCTCTTTCCCCAATTGCTCCATGGCTTTCATGGGCTGAGAAGCTTCTCATGAAGCAGTTTGCAGGAACTGACTGCCCAGGGGGACCTGTGGGCTGCCGTGCACTAACTGCCGCGATCTGACTTTTGTTTGTAATTTCTGAATGAACAACCTAAAATTCCCATGTGATTAACTCCCAGAAACACCGTGCTTGTTGTTTTGTATGTTTGTAGGATAAAAGAAATGCAAACATTTAAATAATAATGTATTTTTCAAGGCAAAACGGGTTAGTGAGGTAAAAAACCCATCTCACGTCCTCTGTAGAAGAAATCTAATAAGTTTGGGGGTTCAGTGGGGAGCAACAGAATATTCAATTTTATGAGAGGATTGAGTTTTTATTGAGTTACAATGCCTTTAGTCAAGGCACTTTGGTTTATCTACGAGAATGGGAAGTTTAACTCAGGCGTCTTTTGGCTAGTAAAATTTAAAACGTGGTGAGTATCTTTTGCTGCATCTGTTCTTTTCCAAGACAGTCAGGCTTGAGGGCTTCCAGATACTGGGTGTCCCTGAAGATGAGGGTGGTAATGCCTCCTGGCCTGTTCTCCAAATAGCCAAAGCAAACATGCTCAGTACCTGCCCTGGCTCTCAGGGCAACTTCTGAAGGAGGTGAGTCTGGAGGCTCCACTGCCCGAGTGGCCCAAGGGCAGGAGAATGAGCACTGGATTCTAGTTATGGGTTTTTCCACCGATAGCTGAGGGTTCCAAATCTCAACTAGTTTATCAGACTTCAATTTTATCATCTGTAAAAAATAAGCGGTATAAGATCTATTGGTGATTCCAAAATAATGATCTCATGTCAAGCTAGTGACTTAAAACTCCATTAGGAAAGGTTGTTAAAAGTACATATTTCTTAGCATAAATCTGGAAACAACCTAACTGCTCATCCATTTAGGGAGTGGTTAAACAAGTTATGGTATATCCAACCATCAGTGCCCTTTTAAAAAGCATGAAGTAGATTTGCATGTGCTGATACAGAAAGATTTCTAGGGAAATCACTCATTGAAAAAATAAAGTGCAGAGCAATGTTTATGGCAAAAATTCCTCTTGTTTAAGTAAAAATACATACATATATGTGTATGTGTGTGTGTATATATATAGATTGGCTACCAGTTTCTGTTTACTGAGGGCTATGCAGGAGCCTGATGACAGTGCCTATCTTTGCAAACTCACAGCTCCATAGGCAGGGTTATATGTAAGGTATTACTAATGATGACAATGTGAATAGTTAAGGGCTGATTCACCTGACCTCTTTCCAATGTCCTCTTTCCCTTGTGCCCCTCAACATGATCTATTAACATGTTATAACAAATAGGGGACTTGGTACTGTGGGAAGAGCATCTAATGGGTGGCAAGTTCAATCTGAGTTCAAATCATATACTACTTGGGTGGTCTTCTGCAAGCAACTTCTCTGGATCTCAGCATCCTGATCTTGAAAATGTGATAATAGAACTAGTGATAAAATTTGGTGGTTCTATTTTAATTTGCATACAGTGTCTATAATCTAGATGCACATTCAAACACAAACAAATGACTAAAGAGCATGTACTAGCTCTCAACAAATATTTTAATGTACACTCTTTGCTTGACGCCAAAGGTTACAGAGGACAAACAACCTGGTCTATCCTTGAGAAATTCTGTGGGAGACAAAACGCAGTTCCACGAAGCAGCTAGAGAATGATGGAAAACCACATATGAACAGCTGTGGATTACCCACATTCTTACGGAGCTCCCTTTAAAATATAAGTCACTTGCAACCCAAGGAAACCAGACTCAGCAATAAAAGTAAAACCCAAGTTCCTTCATCACATGTGCATTGATCTGCAAAATGAAGGGTTAGACAAATACAAGTTCCTTGGCAGGGATAAAATCCTCTGATTCTACATTTCCTAAAAGTCCGACCTGAAGAATTTTTCCCCTCTGGAAACCAGATTCCTCCTTGTTCAGTAGAGACCTCCTCTTTGTAGTTTAGGACTTGGAAACCCCCCTGTGACTTTTGTGCACAGAATTTCCCAAAGATTATGCCACGGAGAAGGCCCTACGTTATGTCAGCCAGTGTCTGGGCTAGAGCGCCTCTCTCAGCTCCGCCCTGTCTAGGCAATTCAGCAGGAAAAGGACTGAGCTGGGGCAGCCAGGTGCTGTCTGGCTGCCTGGTCACAAAGGCCCCAGTGAGTGTGGGGACCAGCACATGACAGGGGCTGTGGGCAGGTCAGACTTGACGCCTAACTTGACCCCACTGGCAGTTGGAGTCTGATAAAGACGTGATTGAGTTGGGGATTTCTTTCTGACAGCTTAACAGATAGCTATAATTAGGGGCCTGCTTGGAGGGTGTGGAGATACATAGACTTCATTGTAGGAAGGGTAAATGCTCTAAAGGTCAAGGTCAAAATGTGATATGAAAGAAATGCAAAGTCTTCCACCATGGGGGAGGACCGAGTCTGCAGGGAACATGTCTAGAGAGGATGGTAGAGCTGACTCGGGTCCTGTTGTTTCCTGCGACACCAGTGGTGCGTCTTTGCAGTGGAGTATCCAGAAATTACAGCAAAAAATGGGGCAGGAAGAGGAACTTGAGAGGTTATATGTGGAAGATCTCAGAAAGCATCTGACGAAAAAAAAAAGAAAGCATCTGACGTTGTTTTCTTCTCTTAAAAGCGTCTCTCTGGCTAATAATGATACAGACAACTCACAGTAACTGAAACACATATATAGACTTTTAATGTTAAATTGATTCAATATTTGTCAGATTTGCTTCTGTTTTCATTGTCAAAATGATGATTAATGAAAGTGGCTTTCCATCCGAGATGTTTTCTGAGACTTTTTAGAAGTCTAGAAGCAAGAAGTCACAACGGGCCAGCTACAACAGATCCAATCTAAAGTGATCAAAAAACTATAGTGAGTAATGGTAATGATGTTCTCATTGAAGGAAAACAACAGCTCAAAATTTGGACAGAAACTTGGGGAGCTAGTGAAGCTCTGTCCATCCAGGAGTTATAAGCTGGGGAGACTCTTACCTGGTACTCTTACCACAGTACTAGTAAATTAAGTTGGTAAAGTAGACCTCTTGAATTAAATTCGTTAATCAAAGAATTAGATAATCACAGAGATAGGAGGGATTTGGGGGGCTCTACAGCCCGACACTTGAATTGGTCCTTTAACATTCTGCAAGAGGCTGTCTCACTTCTGCTGTTCTAACAAGTGAACAAGCCACCTCTTCATGCCACCTGTTCTGATTTGGGAAACTATGAGTATTAAAAAACTCTTCTTAATTCAGCAGTTCTCCCTTATCTGCGGTTTTGCTTTACAGGGTTTCAGTTACCCACAATTAACTGTGGACTGAAAATGTTAAATGGAAAATTCTGGAAATAAACAATTCATAAGTTTTAAATTGCATGCTGTTCTGAGTAGTGGGATGAAATCTCATGCTATCCTGCTCCATCCCAGGCAGGGCATGAATCATCCTTTTGTCCAGAGTCTCCACGCTGTCTACACTGCCTGCATTGAGTCACTTAGTGGACGTCTGGGTTATCAGATCGACTGTCAGGGTGTTAGTGTTTGTGTTCAAGTCACCCTTGTTTTGCTTTGTAATTGCCCCAGGAGGAGTGAGGCTAGAAATTCAGATATGCCAAGGAGAAGCCATGAAGTGTTTCCTTTAAGTGAAAAAGTGAAAGTTCTCCATTTAACAAGGAGAGAAAGAAAAAAAAGAATCCTGAGGTTGCTGAGACCTACAGCAAGGATTTTTGAACCTTGCTCATCTCACGGCATAAGCGAACCTATAGTTAAACTTAGCACACACACTTAAATTATGTCGATTAAAAAAAAAACCACAGCACACTTAAATTATGTCGATTAAAAAAAAAAGAATATACTTATTATGCTTTGAACATCTTTTGAAAATAATTGAATGATATTTAAAAATTTTCCCAGCACACCTAAGATCCTCTAATGGCGGACCAGTTGAAAATCACTGATCTACAGTAAGAATGAATCTTCTATTCATAAAGTTGCATAGAAGGAAAAAGAAATTCGTGCTAATTTTGCTGTTGTGTCCCTAACTGTGTCACTGGCATGTATACACAGGAAATAACATGTTAATAGTGTACACAGGGTTTGGCATTATCTGTGGTTTCGGGCATCCACCGGGGCCCTTGAAGCGTATCCCTGTGGATAAGGGGGGGCCACTATATTAAGCTAAAATCTGTTTCTTTCATGCTTTTGCTGACTGGTCCTGTCCTGCCCACATAGAATATAGCTAAGTCTCTGTTACATATGTAACCAGGACTGGCTGCATAATTTGCAGGGCCCACTGCAAAATGAAAATGTAGGACCCCTTGTTAAAAATTATTAAGAATTTCAAGATGGTAACGTCAGGGTATTAAACCAGGTGTACAGAGTTTCTAAGAGCAGAGGCTGTACGGGTAAGCACACCCAAAAGTCAGCTCTGCAGGGAACTCTGGTTTTGTTTCTGAATGACCAGGCCTGGTAGGGTACAAAGAGGAAGAAGGAACTTCGTTATTCCTTCGCTTGGTGTTAAACTCTTTTTAAATTCCTTCTTCTTTCTTGAAGATCCCATGGAATATTCTGGTCTTTTTCAGATATTAAAAGCCCAGTGCAGTCTTTTATCAAACTCCAAACTCTCTTTCAATCACTGCTGTTGCTCACCCCTGCAAGGGCCTGGTTGGGGCTGGGAAGCCTGTAGACACCGGCTTCTCTGCTCTGTCCCTTGCTGGTCTACACTGCTGTTCCTCACTTCATGTGGCCGTTGGCTCTTTCAGGCCTGGCTGAGGAGGAGAAGGGGAAGGGTGGCAGGTGGAAAGGTTGTCCTTACTTGGCAGGTGCACTCTGAGTCGGACTCCTATGTGCCCCCTCCTTCTCTTCTGAGCTTCTCTGGGTTCCTCTGAACTCCTGCTGTGGGAGACTTTCAATTGCAATTTTCTGGTTTGGGTGATGTCTCCTTGGCTGGGTGTTGGTGACGTTCTCCCAGCTCATAGTTGGTGCTCACCGTGGTCTCCTCCTGCTGGGGTCATCTGCCCTGTCCTCCCCACTTCTGGGGGTCCACTGGGATAGAATTTTCAAACTGCTTCATGCTGGTCCCTTCCTCCAGGTTTTTTTATGTGGACATTGGGGAATATGTATTTTTGTCCTTCCCTTTATTGCTCCCTCATGATGGACTGTTAGTCTTTTCTTATATCATCTGGAGATAGGTGATGGGCTAATGCAAATAGAACAAATTCTTGGCCTTGACCTTTCCTTAACTGTGGGGCTAGTTGACATCTATTGTGCTTAGTGTCAGGGTTTCAGCAGACACTGAGACATCGTGAAGTCCCACACAAGCATCCTGTTACATGGCCATGGACTGAGAAGCACTTGAGGGTAATGCTGCTATGGACCCAGTGTTGGCATCCTCCCCAAATCCTGTGCTGAACTTCTAATCCCCAATCCTCCATATTTGGAGACAGAGCCTTTGTGGAGGTAGCTAAGATTAAATGAGGTCATAAGGGTGGGGCCCTGATCTGATAGGATTAGTGTCCTGCTAAGAAGAGGTAAGAGAGCTCACTCTCTCATTCTCTTTTGCTCTCTCCAACACATGAGGAAACAGAGAGAAGAAGGTCATCTGCAGGTGGTCTTCCCTATACCCAGGTCATTAGCACCTTGATTTTAGGCTTACCAACCTCCAGAATTGTGAGAAAATAAATTTCTGTTGTTAAAGGCTGATGGTCTGTGGTATTTTCTTAGTCAGTCTGAGCTAAGACAACTGGTCTGCACTTTCCTTTCTTGATTGTTGCCTTTTAAATATTTGGGTGTCTAGGCTTGGCATAGCACAGTGGTTACAGTGCCAGCCACATACACCAAGGATGGTGGGTTCAAACCTGGCCCAGGCCAGCTAAATAACAATGAGAACTATAACAGAAAATAGCCCAGTGTTGTGGTGGGTGCCTGTAGTCCCAGCTACTTGGGAGGCTGAAGCAAGAGAATCGCTTAAGCCCAAGAGTTTAAGGTTGCTGTGAGCTCTGACGCCAGGGCACTCTACCGAGGGTGACATATTGAGATACTGTCTCAATAAATAAATAAATAAATAAAATTTGGGTATCTTCTATTCCTTTAGACTTTCCCAGTTGACCAAACTCTGTTTTTCCACCTCATTGAATGGGCTACAGTTTGTTACATGTGGAAGCTGCACCTCCCACAGGGATTGTGCTATAGCATAAGTGAAAATTGTGTTGAGTCATCTCATTCTTGAAAACCTCTTCAATTGCTCATAAAATATAAATATTAAATCTGAGATAAAGAGGATGAAGATGGGCTGGGTGCATAAACATATAATTAGCCTTTCTCTCTTATCAACATGGTCCAGATGGTTGTTCTTCTCTTTTGCTGAGGTTGTATGGTAGCATTTGGGTAGGCTGAACACACTTTTGATACAATGTGACTGTATCCAACTTGAAGGGGGATCCCCATATGTGAATGTGCTGCCCCAAGGTGGTCTCTTGGGTGAAAGGAACAGGACTCCCAGCCCCTGGACACACAGGGTGTGGCTTTGGGAAAGCTTCCTGTAGGTGCTGTGATGCTGGTGGCCTTGATCCATCCTGCTGTCTCACTTCTTGTTTCGTTTTCTCTGTTATCCTCAATGTACATTTGCAAAATGCAGGTCCAGAAGCCATACTCACAAGACTCTTACTTGTCCTTCCTTTAGATTTAGTCCTTTGTTCCAACATTCACTGATGTGCTATGTTGCGACCCCTTTGGCCCTGGTCTTGGTCATCGCAGGAAGGAACCAGGTGTGACACGAATTAGAAGTACAAGCTTGCGGGAGGAGGGCTAACCTTAATTGCAGGGTAGCCCCGAGCCCCCTCTGCAGCAGCTATTTATTACGGTTATACACAACAGGTGTGGAGAGTTAAGGTAACCGACATACACAACAGGTGTGGAGAGTTAAGGTAACTGACATACACAACAGGTGTGGAGAGTTAAGGTAATTACATACAAGGGCTGCATGCATAAGGATTGCCACATGCTCTCCTTACATACTCTTTCCCCATGTATTCTTTCCTCATGGTTCTTTCCCCACAACCCTCATGAACAACCACTAAGCATCAATGTATAACACATGCTTACTAGTGAGTGACCAATCTTATCTCATTCCGGAACACTGAGTTACTTGGGGAGTTGCCCCCAAGTCACAAAACATCTCTAGGCTTGCCAGGAGACTGTCCTGTTCTCAGCGTTTCCTTTTAATGTGATAAGAATCAGTAACTGTCCTTTACAAGCATGGTGTCCATTCCTCTACAGTGCTAATTAATTTATGGCTCTCAGGTTTCTCTTCTCATAATATTTACCAGTTATAAAGGGAAGACAGTGAACTTTATGGTGGGGAAATCCAGAGGACATCACCTTAACTGAGTGACCACGGTGGACAGCCTGGTGAGAAGGTGCGGTGATGTCACATACCACCTGATGTCACACTGGAAGGGACATCATTTCACTCTGTGGTGTTCTTGCCCCCAAAGGCACAACCACAGTCTAAACTTGAGAAAACACCAGATGGGCACATCAACAGAGGACACTTTATAAAATAACCAACCCGTCCTCTTCAAAAGCATCAATGTCACTAAGGACAAAGAAAACTGAGGACCGACCTCACGACTGGAGAAGGCAAAGGAGACAAGATGACTTAATGCAGTCGGGTATCCAGGACAAGTAAAAGGCCACCAGGGGGAAACTCAGTGAAATTCAAATAATCTCTATGGACTCGACTGGCTAGGAGAGTCGCGTCAATGACACCACCCCAGTTTCCATCCTTTTACTAGGGCTTTATAAGATGTGAACATAAAAGAAATCTGGGAAAGGATTTTGGCAACTTTCCTTTGAGTCTATCATTACTTCCAATTAAAAGTTTGAAAAATCTATTTACAGAGCCTGTCTTTGGTGCCATCGTCTGGAGGACTCTGGAGACGTGCTGAGGAGCTGGGAATGGGAGGCCCTTGGAAGGACTTCAGATTGAGGTTTGACCTAAGGATTATCAGGCCGTGCAGGCACTCTGCGTGCTAAGGGACCAATCACCAGAGCCACTAGTCTGTGGCTTGGATTCTAGTTGGAGGGTCACCCTGGCTACTGAGGTCAACAGGAGGAGAGGACAGTGGCTTGGTTGGGCGTGGAAGTCAGCAGCCGTTCAGTGTCTTTGGAAGCCCCCTTTGTCCTCAGGAGAGGAAAGGAATTAGCGTGAGGGACTGCGGTGAGCTGAGACTGATGCTGGACGCTCTGCTTGTGGTTCCTTCACGTCCCCATCAGAACTAGATGGGACAGGAACAGTCACCCCCATTTTACTCAGAGGTAACTGGGGAGCTATAAATTTCCATGGCAGATCCCCATCACAGCCCAGGTCTGTGAGGTTCCGGGCCTCACCCTGTCCTAACTGTGAACACACAGAACCCGTTACTGTGCCCTCAGCCTCAAGCTGATGGCCATTGTCACGTGTAAGATTTACAGTGTCTGGTGGCTGCTGCTTCAGGACACACAGAGCAGGAAGCCACAATCCCCGGGACCAGCCTGGGTGGGCGCTGGGCACTCAGTCCTCGGTGAGTCCCGTAGGTGTGTCCTCCTGGGGGCTGCAGCAGAGCCCTGCAGTGTCATCGCTTTGCCTGGCTGCCCGTATGTCCAGGTGAGTTACCCTTGGAAAGTCTGCTGTGTCTGCTGTGTCTGCTGAACATACTGTTCAGTTGGGGATTTATAGAAAGATTTTAAACTATCTCTCATTCAGATTTGTGGCAGAGTGCTTCTTCCTCACACCCAGCTGTGCTTCATTTTCAACTGAGGTCTGGGTGTCATGAGATGATCTTGGATTATAAACTGAAAAGACTAACAAGGCAGGAACACTCCAGACCGGGCAGTCCTCTAATCGCGCCGTCTCACTGCTGAGTCTACCAATGTGATTTCATGGTGTCTCGCCTTTCTGCTTGGGGGCACCATAAAACCTTTGTTCTGAAGCCCCTGAGTCCTTGTGTTCTAGATGCCTCTTTCCCTCTGATTATTTAATCTGCTCTCCCAGCCCACCCCATGCTCCTCCCATCTTTATGGCCAACACTGTGACTGTTTATAGTCTGTAGCTGTCCCTCTTCATGAAGGTCCCCCAAGTAGTGCCCTCCTCCACCTGTCAGTGACTCTCAGGGAGGAACATCCTTCTCACAGAGCAACTGGAGTCCAATTTTAGGGAAACCATTTAGCTTCCAGAGTGCAAGGCAGATACAGTTGCTGGCAACCTGGGTTCTACCAACCACGGCAATAAATTATTACCAGTCTAGTTTTCATGGGAAGATGGGACACTGTCTCCCTCCAAGTCCAATCATAAACAAAAAGTAATAGCAAAGCCCCTGCTTGGGTTCTTTGTGGACTAAGCCTCTTATAAAGAGAATATCCCAGAGAATATTCTAATGCTCAAAATTGAGGTATTTGTCATCTAGAAATACAGCCATTTCCATGTTGCCCAGGACTTTGGCTATTTGAGCAAGACTTCAGTGCTGGGGTGACCATTACACATTGTTAGGACAGTCACCCAGGCGAATAACAGAATAAGACTTTGGAGTCTGGGCAGCGCTTGCAGCTCAGTGAGTAGGGCGCCAGCCCCATATACTGAGGGTGGCAGGTTCAAACCTGGCCCTGGCCAAACCGCAACAAAAAAATAGCTGGCCGTTGTGGCAGATGCCTGTAGTCCCAGCTACTCCGGAGGCTGAGGCAAGAGAATCGCCTAAGCCCAGGAGCTGGAGGTTGCTGTGAGCTGTGTAATGCCGCGGCACTCTACCAAGGGTGACAAAGTGAAACTCTGTCTCTAACAAAAAAAAAAAAAAAGAGATTGTGGAGTCTGAGTAGGTCCTAGGCAAGAGAAGAAATTTGGTTCAACCCAAAGGGATACATTCTGAATGGTGAAAACTTCAGGTACCACTTTGGTAGCAGGTGAAAATTTGAGTGGGAGCCTTCTGCCTTCCAAAGCATTGCTGTTTGGGCTCCATGAGGCTTCAGCCTTCAGAATTCCCTGTCATACCCATAACATTTGGTGTAGGTAGGGATATCTCAAGTAACCTTCACTATTCAGCAGCGAATAAACATGGTTTTCTCAAACTTCCTTTGCTCCCTTGTCTAGTGGTTCACAGAATCAGTAAACGTTTGTTTACTTGGGTACCAGAGATTTGAATATAAGATGAGATTGCCACTTTAAGGAGTTTATCGGAGAGAAACCCACTTGGGGTGCAACAGCTGAGTGCTAGCATTGGCTTCTGTAAAGGGGGCCTGGAAACACAGACAAGGGCAAGTTCTGCTTGTGGGATGGTGGAGGGGATTATTTTTGAAGCAGCATTTGGGAACTTCCCCAAGAGGTACATTAAGAGAGGAGGGCGTTTCTGGAAGACGTAGAGTGAGGAACCTTCCTGGTTTGCCCAGGACTGAGGGGTTTCTGGGGATTCAAGATTTTCACCATTAAAACCAAAACAATCCCAAGCCAACAGGGCTGGACAGTCATCACTGTAGAGAGAGGGAAAGCCGTGCCACATGTGAGAATGGTTTGGTCCTACCACCTCAATAGCAATGACCTGTCTATGCAGCCAAAGCCCCTTTTCTCATTAGGAACCTTTCCTTCTGGCCTAGCAAGAATTTTGCTTATTATAAGCTATTTATAGTGTGAGCTTCAAGAACTGCCTTTTATGACAAATTAGACCTCATTTGCTCTTCTAAACAAACGCAAAGCTTGGATGAGTCCTCAGGCAGAAACAAAGCATTGAGATCTGTGACTGCCTGTGTCTCTTATCTCCCTTTCTCTCTCTCACGCCCCTCTCCCTTTTCCTGACTTCCTCCTTCTTCCAGGGCCCTGTCCCTCTCTTTGGCACCTGGCACAAACAAAGTCTTTTTCTGAGGAAGCAGCTGAGGAGCCGGGCTGATCCAGAAGACCTGTTCCTCAGTTCTGGAAGCAGAGACACAGGCACTGGCCAAGCAGGCATTATTACACAAATCCATCTGGAATCTCAAGAAGGAAGTATCGAGCAGGATAATAATAATGACAATGTTTTCATTTCCCCAGAAGCACTCCGTGAGCTTCACCCATGTTAGCTAGTCTGTGTGGTGAGCAGGTGTGATTAAAACCATCAGGACACAAGAATTCTATCTGGTGACAGTATTTCCAGTGGCTCCTTTTAGGAGTCCCATTCCCCACCACTTCCTCTTAATGAATGCCCACATTGGTGGAAATACATTTCTACGTTCCCTCCATTAAATACTAAATACGAGACTAGAAAGACTGGAAATAAGTCTTTTAGTCCCAACCTCCCATCTTCACGTTTACAAGTATACGTCCATGTATCATATTTACACTGTCAAACAGCCACATGAACTATGGGGAGACGAGAAACGAAACGCACAGAAGTTGCCTGTCAAGTGACGTCACCTGTAACCATGGAGCTGGGAGTTGGCCTTAGGCCTCTGACTTGGAGCCTGAACTAACGGTGCTCCGAGGAACTTGTCTGCCCTGCTGTCTCGCAGTGGTGATGACCACCTCCTTCCAGGCAGCCTGCAGGTCCTCAGAAGCAGGGGCTGGGTGTTGGGTCATCAGGATGCCCTCAGGGAAGTGCCTGGTACACAGCGAGAGTCTGCTGGGTGTTGGGTCATCAGGATGCCCTCAGGGCAGTGCCTGGTGCACAGCAAGAGTCTGCTTAGCGCATGTGCTGACTTCCTGATTGCTGAGTGTGCAATGAGAAAGAATAGAAGCAAAGACCAAGGATTCTAACTCTCCTGCAAGAAAAGGTGAACTGGGGGAATGTTGTCAATGGCGCTTTCTCCCTTGTACTTTTTATAGCTGTTTCCCTAAGTCCCAGTGCCCTCTTGATCGCCCCTGGCCCCCAAGGTTCCCAAGCCAGAGTGCCCTTAAAGAGCTTCTACTTTCCAGGAAATAGCTGCTATTCCCGCTTTCCTGCTCCTTGTCCCTATTCAGGACTTGGGAGTGAGAGGACAAGTAGATGAGAACCAGGGGCTCCAGCACCGGACGCACCGGGTTCCACTCCTGGCTCTGTTGCTTACTAGCAAGTGGGCGAATCAGTTCACATCTTGAGGCCTAGTCAGGAATCTGAAGCTGCAGTATGCAGATGGCCTCAAATGATTGCTGCACAGTCCAGCTGGCGTGAGGCTGGGGACACCGGGGTCTGCCGCTCATCACAGTCACTCAGGGACTCCGGCTGACTGACCAGCCCCACCCCACTCTCAGAGGAAAGGAGGGCTCTGCAGGGCATCTCAGAAGCTCTTTAAGTGGGTGGCAGGTTTGCTTGTGTCTGAATGGCTAGAATTGGTCACATGGTGTCGCCCACCCCAGAAGGTTCTGAGCAGTACAATTCTCACAGTGGCTGGGAGGGCAGAGAGTCGGAACGTGTGGCAGGGGGTGCTATGTATACAGTGCCCCGTCCTGACTGGCCCGCTCTGGGGCTCAGTCCTCCCTGGCTGTATTCCAGTTCACACCTGTGGTCTGTAAAATCTATCTGCATTGTTTAGTATATTCAAGAGTGTTCAGTGCTGATGATTCATTGGTACATTATATTCTCTCTTTTGGAAGTACCTTCAGCTGAACCGAAAATTCTTGGCTACGCCACATTAAAACTCAGGGATTAAATCTCGGCCAGTAACTCAGGTAGTGGAAAGACGGGGAAGGTTTCACAGGCTCTGAACGGGGTTCGGATGTCTGGGCGGCATCTCGGGGAGGACTTTTAACATGTGGTACACAGCGCCTGAATGCGTGAGCCTGTGAATTTATTTGTTTTTCAATTTCTTTATTTATTCATTTACTTGTTCATCAAATGCTTATGCGGGCCAGGCACTGGGGATGATCACGGAAGAAGGCGAAGATTTTGTTTTTATGGCGCCTGCTCCTACCAACCAAAAAGTGAATAAATACACAAGTAATACAGTGTGGGGCGATCACTGTTACCAGTGAACGGAGCGGAGAGAGGCTGCAGACGCTGGGAGCGCGTTGCTACTTTATTTGGGATGGTCGGAAAAGCAGTCAGAGAAGTGGGCTCTGTGCAAATCCTTGAGAGGAACATTCTGGACAGAGGGAGCAGCAAGACCCCTGGCTCTGAGAGGAGCCACTTCTAGGCCTATCAGAGGAAAGAGTGGAACGGTGGAAAGAGCAAGAACGAGGCCCTGGGGCATCAGGGTTTTAGCCCTGGCTCTCCTGCTTGCTTCCGGCAGTAATTAGGGGCCAGCAGCACAGCAAAGTGTCTCAAGGATCAGTTGGCAGGTGGCTGCCTGGTTTGAATCCCAGTTCTGCCCTTTACTAACCAGACGAGTCTGAGCTTCATTTTCTCCATCTATAAATGGGGCCGGGGGGACATTCATACTTCATGACGTCCTCAGAAGGATGAACTGAGTTAATCACACACAGAGCAGTGAAACCAGGGCCTGACTGTCGTGAGCCTCCTGATGTTGGCCATTTCTATCCGAGCTGCTTCCCTTTCTGGAATGCAGTACCAGCATCTGTCGCTTGTGAGCCTTGGAGAGATGGTCACTTCAGGCCCTCTCAACTCAAAGATTCTTCAGAAAAATCTGAGGCTACTTTCCAGGTTATTTTGAGAGCCATTTGCATATTATTTTTTCTGTTCTTGAGAACTGCCGGGTTTCTTTCTTTTTCTTTTGTTGTGGTCTTCCCCATCACAGTCCTCTTGCTGACGTAGCATCTGCCCAGTGAAGTCGGGAACTGGAGCCTTCGCTTGTCTTTGCTGGACTTGCCCTCCCCTCTGCTTCACCAGTGGGTGTTACTCCTTCCTGGAATTTTGCACGCCACTTCAGTACAATTTGTTGATTAAAAACATTCTCTCCACAAACTTCAACACACTGACAAGGGGTCTCTGTAGTGGAAACTTTAAAACATGAAACTGCTGGCTGCTTTCTGTTTAGAGGCCAACCATCTGGGAAAGATGCTGTTTTAACTAGGGGCACACCAAGTCTAACACACACTCGGATGGCCCTCCCCGCAACATCGTCACAGGTGCTGCCAAAGCCCCTCACTACTGGGGTCTGGGTGTCTTGGTCACTAGCCTGGGAAAGCAATGGATTTGAAAACCCCTCCTATCCTGTGGTCCGAATGTCCATGTCCCCCCTCTTCATATGTCAAAACCTCACCCCCAAGGTGATCTTAGGAGGTGGGGTCATTAGGAGGTAGTCAGGTCATGGGTGGAGCCCTCATGGGAAGTATTAGTGCCCTTATAAAAGGGGCCCCAGGAGTGTTACAGCTTTTTCAGAATTTGTCTAGCAGGTTTTCTGGTCTCTACTGGAGGACCCCCAAATTATATATATATATGTATATATATAAAAAGAGGCCCAAGGAAGTTTGTTCATCCCTTCTGCCACCTGAAGTCACAGTGAGAAGACAGCCATCTCATGAGGAAATGGCCCTCACCAGATCCTGGACCTACTGGCGCCTTGGCCTTGGGTTTCTAGCCTCTGAATTTTGAGAAATAAACACCAATTGTTTATCAGGTGCCACCACTCCCTGAGTACCCTCAGGCAAGGCCCCTCAGCTCCTGGGTCTCATGTTCCTCACACACAAAATCTGGGCCTGAACCTTCTTTTTTTGATGAACACACGTCCACATTTGCCCTTATAAACTGGTGACTACTTACGTTGCATAAATAATGTATACATTTATCCTGCCAAATAAAGATATGGTTTCCCTTCACTTTTAGATTGTAACCGATTGATATCCCGAGTTTGCTGTATTTCTTGGTCAGGGAGGAAAGAGAAACAGTGCCTAGTGACAGCGCCAAGTCAGGGCAAACCTGGCCGAGGATGGGCTTCATGGCAATGTCCTTCAGGCCTTCTTCATGAACCCCGGGCATGCTCATGTGAGTAGATTTATGTACCTGTAAATGATGACGTGTGTCAGGGACACCCGTGCTCTTTGTAATTCTGCAACACGTGTGGACCACCAGCCCTGCAGAGGAACATTGAGCACAGCTGTAAGCCCCACACATCTGGCCCTGGGGCTCCAGCCCCGACCAGCACTCACTCTGCCCGGTCCGGCCTCTCCAGAACTTCTTTCCCAAGCAGTCTCCTAACAGCTTCTGAGACTGTCTAGAATCACCAGGGACCTCCACTGGCCCCCCAGAGCTGGGAGAAGTCCTCTGGGCAGCTCTGTGGGCCCCTCTGCTTCCTGCCCACACTGGACCACCCTTTTCTGTGGATAATGAATCCATCCAGGGAGGGAGCTCTGTCTCTTTTATTCCAGAATCCCAAACCCACCTGTCACTCTACAGCTTGTTGTTAATTTGTTGGACACAGGGAAGGTCAAGGAAGCTGAGGTCAGAAAGAATGAACGAGTTCCTTGGAGGCTTCCTGGCAAAGTGGCTGCAGCTGGACCTGGAGCCCTGGAACTCTGTTCCTCACCCAAAGTCTTTCCACCGAGTTGGCTGGCTCTTCTCTCTCCCCCAGCTTGGCTTTGCTTCTCAGGGCGGGTGGTGACGTGTGCCTGTCACAGGTGCTGCATTTCCACGAGGGCATGACCGTCCCCCTTGTACTGAAACGCCCTGTCCCCAGCCCCGGCGCCCCCAGCCGCGCCCTTCTCGATGGCTTAAGCAACAGCTACACCTGCCGGCCCCGCGGCTGCCGGCGCGGCCCGACCTGAGCGATCTCGGGCGCCCTCTTGTGGAATTTCAGAAGATGAGCCGCGCGAGTGCCTGTTTCAAGCCCCGGTCACAGCTGACTGTAATGCCCGTGGGCACTACCCCCTATGAAGTTCCAGTGACTCTGTGGGCCTGTGCAAGCCCAGAAAGGAAGGGTTTATAACAAGTGAGGTGCAGAGGATCAGAAACACACGAGGTCATAAATTGTAGGACATGTCATGTTCCCCGAAGACCAAATGCCCAGAAAGCTCCTTGTGGCAGCAAATACAGCAGTGAAAATGGCGGTTGGAGGTAAGGGACGATTGAAAACTATGGAAAGGAAGTGGGGAGGGGAAAGATCTGGAGGGAAAGGAAAGGGGGTGTTATTCTGACCAGCATGGTCCCCCTTCCGGGCTGATGTCACTGATGAGGCCGTTCAAGAAGAGCGGGCTGGAGCATGAAACCGCCTTTCTCCAGAAGGAGTTCAGTGACATTTCCACGTCCCTCTGTTTGAACCATTCAGGAACATACTTTCCCCTGAATGTTCCCTCGTCTCTGCTGTGCTATTGGCAATCAGCAGATGTCCCTGACTAGGGCTCAGCCTCGGCTCCCGTGTCAGCCACATCAGAACCTCTGTCTTAGGAACGAGAGCTCAACCTGAAATACACTTCCCTGC
Organism: Perodicticus potto; assembly: GCA_963574655.1. Lineage (NCBI taxonomy): Eukaryota > Metazoa > Chordata > Mammalia > Primates > Lorisidae > Perodicticus > Perodicticus potto. The sequence continues at coordinate 121,194 of CAUYRH010130273.1, read as the reverse complement.
AAGGCTTACTTTGTTTTGGGACATGTCTCATACCGATCTGTCCTGCCAAGGAATTACTGCTGTGAAACTGTTGGTTTCATTACTGTCAAACATAATCTTACGCAGAGAGTGAGGGGGGCAGGCACTCTCCAAGGGCCAGCAGGAGAGAAGGCTTTTGACTGGGTAGGACTTCCCTGGAATAAAGAAAAACGCGAGAGAGAAAAAGAAAACATCTAGAATGACTGTTGTGTGATTAATGCCAACACCCACTGTGCACTGTTCCCAGGGGTGCTCTGCGTGGGGCTGAGTCCACCAGCAGTGACCCCATCGGCCTTTCCCAGCTGCCCGGGGAGGAGGCCCGGCGAGGACAGGGCCACACCGCAGCCTAGCCGTGCACACACATACGCTGGATCCCTCTCCATGGCAGATGCAGACAGTCCTTGCAGGTTCTGCCTGACATGCAAAGCAGGGGAAGGATGAAGAAATGACGCTCTGAAGTATTTGTGCAGATCTAAGCCACCGGAGGATGCAGCACCAAAGGTGCTTTCTTTTCAGTGATGCCTCTCAAAACACTGAAAGCATGAAGGGGCGACGTTTTACTCCGCTGACCTATTCTCTTGGTTGTTTTGCCTTTGATTACAGTAAAATTTATTCTAATGCAAAACCCATGGAAAATTGGTAACTCGGAATCTGGCCACGTTTGAAGTGTCTCATCAGACCATGTTCCAGGGAGAACTAACTATGAAAAGTGAGAACTAATGACCTTCCAAGTGTCTATTTCCATCCATTTCCCCCTCTGGGACTCAGTTTCCTACTCTGTACAGTTGGGGAGTTGACCTACTTTGAAGGACCTTGACAGATTGAACGCTCTTTGATTCTTTGAAAGGAAGCCTTATAATTACTCAATGACTGGCTGCATGTTACGTCACCACACAGAGTGGTCTTCGTTTTGTGGACAGTGCTCACGATCATTCATTCATTCACTCATCCATTCATGGAACAAATAGGGAGCGCCTGCAATACTCTAGACAGGGGCAGGGCTGTAAGGCCCTCGTGGGTTTGCATTCTTCCAGGGGTCAAAAATTTAAGTCTATGTACTTAAGCATTAAGTATATACATGTGAAAGGAACATGAATGAAATGCAACGAACCAGCACAGAAAGACAGATCTCACTTGTATGAGGGTGCTAAACCCCTAGAAACAGAGTAAGGCCGAGAGGTTGGGGGATTGGGGTGATGGTGGTCAAAGGGCACAAAATTTCAGTCAGACAAGAGGAATAAGTTCAATAGATCTATTGCACAACATGGTGCCCACACCAATAATAACACATCGTGTATTTGAAAACTGCTGAGAGAGGAGATTTTGAGAGGCCTCGCCTCTCAAGGTAAGTATGTGAGGCAATGCCTGTGTTAAACAGTTCGGTTTAGCTGCTACACAATGTGCACATGTATGGAAATGTCATGCTGTACCCCATACACATATATCATTTTATTCGTCAGTTAAAAAAATAAAAATAAAGCATAATGGAATATGGTATAATGTAAACCAGTTAGTAGTAAATGCTATGAAGAAAAGTCAACCAGGATAGGGCTTACAGGATGAGGAATGCTATTTTTTAGACAAAGGAGTCAGGAAAGTCGTCTCTGAGCAGGTGTCATTTGTGCAGAGAGAGGGAGTCGGGGTGGGCTGTGCTGGGGTCCGGGGAACCTCACACCAGGCAGAGGCATGTGGCCGGAGTGTTAGGACCCTGGGAGAGTGGGGAGACGGGGCTGGGGACCGGGTGAGAAGCACTGGAGTCGGCCTGAAGAGTCAGTGTTGTGAGCAGAGCTCCTTGCTGGGCCCTGGGAGTGCCAGAGATGAAACAGGCTGCCCTGGAGGCAGCTCCCGAGGGACATGTGTGAATTGTGAGGGAAGGTCCAGACAAACGGAGAGAGGACAACTGTTCCGACAGGGAGCATTGAGCAGGGGGACGTGGGGACACAGCAAGAGTGGGCATGGCTTAATTGGTAATGGCTGGTTTGGAACAAAAGTGTCTCACAGCAGAGCAACGGGGAGTAAGGGGTGTGAGGAGGCTGAGGAAGGAGGAAGGAGGTGGCCAGCACACCCCTGAATCCAGATACTTTGTGATCGAAAGGTCGGAACTGATGTTACTCCTCTGGGAGTTGGTAGTTTCCCCTGTGGCCACCTCTCTCCAAGTGCTCAGAGGGATGTTTACCTCATATGCCCCCAGGCCCCACCTGCCCTGGGTAAGACAGTTCTTCCCCAGGGGCCCAGCTCAGGAAGGGTGGAGGCTCAGCGTCCTTTACAGAGACTGGAGCAGGGGAGTGGGCTGTGTGGCTGCCCAGGGAGATCCAGGCTGCTCTCTGCATTACGTCCAGGCACTCCAGGGTCTCAAGGGCCTTGTCACTAGGCATCGAGAAACCAACCAGGTTTCAGACTGGGCATCTGAAAACCAACAAGACTTGTCCAGAAAGGAGGCTGTTTCCCTGATTTCACTCTTGGGTACGCAGATGTGCAAGACCCCAGTGTACTCGCACACAGATTGGTGCCTGGGGCATGCGATCATCTGTCCACTGAGAACTGTGGGTGTGGGATACTCCCAGGGCTGAGTTCTGAGCCACGCTTGCCAGCAGCACACTGGTGCCTGCCCGCTGCCATCATCTATGAGATAATGTCTCTCCATTTTGGGATGGTGACATAGTTACATCAGACCTCAATGGCCAGTGCTGGCATTCCAAGCCTGAGACCAGTGTGACAGCAGTGAAACCTGAGCCGTGAGGGACATTCTCAGGCTCAAAAATCACAAACCCGACAGGGAAAGGAATTTGATCAGAAAACGACACCATTTGGCTTATTTTAATGCCTGGATTTGAGCTGCCCTTTAAGCAGAGCCACTTCTGTCAGGGGACTTCAGTGCCAAGTGACCCTGGCAGATGACTTTCACTTGTTTTGAAGTGCAGGATGGGGTCAGGTTGCGTGGAGTGCAGACTTCGGGCGACAGGGTCAGCCCTGGCCCCGGCCTGTCTTCCGTGCACACAGTATGCAGCCTGGCAGGGCAGAGGCTGGGTTGTGGGGCTCTGCAGCCAATGTCCTGCTGTGAGTGCAGGAAGGAGGCCCCTCCACCCGACCCTGCACCCATGACTCCTAAGCTTCTCCCATTGCCGAGGCACCGCCATGTTTAATGCATCTGTGCGAATAATTGATCATCTGGACCTTGTGATTGAGAGGCAGGGACAATGTCGACCACTCTGAGAGGCCGTCAACAGTCCACCAGCCACTCAACTCACGCATCAGGAAACATTTGTGCATCTACTGTTTACTGAGCATTTGGTTCTGTGTGGTACAGACCGACACAATGTGGTCTGTATTCTCAAAAAGTATGTAAAGAAGGTGCAGAAAACAAGAGTTGTACTCAGAGAACTATAAACAAAGGCTCAAATATTCAAATCGTCTGGCACAGATAATAATTCATCTCGACAAGAAATGGCCTGGTGGTAGCCACAAGCATGTGAGCATTATAATGAGTTTCCCTAACTAAGCCTTTTTCTTCTTCTTGAGACAGAGTCTCACTCTGTTGCCCTGGATAGAGTGCCAGTGTCATAGCTCACAGCAACCTCAAACTCTTGGGCTCAGGTGATCCCTTTGCCTCAGCCTCCCCAGTAGCCGGGACTACGGGTGCCTGCCCCTGTGCCCAGCTAGTTTTAGTGGAGATGGGGGTCTCGCTCTTGCTCAGGCTGGTCTTGAACTTAGGAGCTCAAGCAAACTACCTGCCTCAGCCTCCCAGAGGGCCCTAACTAAGCCTTTTTGTCCCCTAAGATCCAAAGTTACAGGACCCTTTTCCCAGAAGAGAGGGAGAGTCTGCCTTAAGGAATATTCCATGAGAGTGCTTGGTTTATAAATTTTAAAAATTTAAGAGAGTTGATCCTGCCCAGAGCACCCGAGTACAGCATGGTTTAATGGTAAAGGATTGATGGGGTGCTAGACCTACTGAATACGAAGATCTCGGATGAGGTTTTCATGGAAATCCTGTAAAAATTAGGTTCCCATCTATATATGAAGAATGATACGGTGTGGGCGGCAAAGGCTTCGCTGGGCTAGAGGCTGGAAGACTCAAATGCAGCCTTGGCTTTGCCAAGAGGAATGACAAACATTTTTTATGCGTTGTGTGTTAGAGGTTGTTCTTAAATACACTAAGTCGTCCAGCTCCCTGTCCCTCCAGATCTCTGGGGAGAGCACCATTCTTATGCTCATTCAATGGATGGGGGAACTGAGGCACAGAGGTTGAAATCCCTTTCCCCAGGACACAGAGTGGGGATTCCACCCGACCTCGCCGGGAGGACCCATCTTCTCAACCCTGTGCTGTGGGGAAAGAGACAATCTCTCTGCATTTCAGTTTCTTCTTCAATAAAATAAGGACATGAATAAATTCCCAAGTTACCTTACAGTGACCGTTGAGACCTAAATAAAATGTTGGACATGAAATACTTTGTGATTTAGAAACTCCGAGCCACATCTGAAGTAGGAATAGTGTTTAAAGTGGGACGGCGTAGAGGCAAAATGAGCCAGCTGACAGGTCAATGAAAGCAGGGACTGTGATCGTCAATGCCACAGCCTTCCTGGGAAGGGCTGAATAGTGGAGAACAGGTGTCTGGACACCACGAGGTTTGGGGTGTGGTTTATTCTGCAAATCTACACAATATCCATAATCAGCCTGATTTTGGCAGGCTTTAAGAGGAAAAGCGTAGGACAGGAACTTTTTATAATAGACACCCAGAGAAAGTCCGGGATACTCCCCTCAGGAAAGAACCCCAGGGCTTCCTGCCTGCCTTCCCCTTTCATTACAATTTCTTTCCTCCTTCCTTAAATCAAGACCCAAATGAAGCAGAAGAATATCTCTATTGAGATGGAAGTCAATATGAATAGAATAATTCATTCATTTTCAGGACAAATATTTGGAGCGTATCATCATTGTTCCACAAACTGGCCTTGACCTGACAGAATTTCGGCTAACTGATGTTACAAAGTTGAACAGGGTCTTATCCAGTCCAACTTTGATTTTTTTTTTTTAAGCCCAGGTTAGGCTCAAGTGATCCTTCTGTCTCCACCCCCCCCCCCCACGTAGCTGGGACAACAGGTGTGTACCATGCTCAGCCAATTTTTTAATTCCTTTTAGAGACGGGGTCTACGATTTTGCACAGGCTGGTCTTGAACTCCTGGTATCCAGTGATCCTCCTGCCTCAACCTCCCAAAGTGCTGGGATTACAGCTGTGAGCTGCCACTGCTCCTGTCAGTTCAACTTCTTTGGATGAAATAAACTGAAGTCCAGGGAAGTAAATTTGTCCAAGACCTAGGACCCGTGATGAGAAGACGGCTATTCTGATGGTAGGCAAACAGGTGTTCTTTTCACTCCATTGCTTTCCTTTGGGAGTGGGAATTTGTTCCTAATCAATATCATGCCTCTGTGACGATTCCAAAGAATGGACTTAAAAAAAAAAAATCTCTTCTCTGAAATGGCTCCATCTCTGCCTTTGTGTTGCCTGAATCTCATGATCCTATTAATCACCTTCTTTCCTGTGACCCCACTAAACAGTCAGGCGTCCCCAGGAAGCCGCTTTTTTGTCCCCTCCCTGCCTTCCCTTCCTCTCACACTGTGGCAGAGCCTCTCTCCCACCCGAGAATCCCCACCCTCGGTGTTTTGCCCCTTCCCAGCTCAGCTCAGTATTATAAACAACCCCAAATGGGAGTCCTTTTCACCAGGGGCTGGGCTGGGGGTTGGAAAGTCTGTTAGTAGAAAAAACAGAACATGCTTTCGGAGCCCAGATTTCATCAGATTCCTCCCGTGGTGATAAAGAGGCCCTTTCACCCCAGCAACCGAGAGGCTACAGCGGGATATGTGCTTATGAGATGGGGCATAGTTAAGAGCTGCCAGCCTGGGGTCTGCTTCTGGGGACTTTCCCCCCTAGATCAGACAGTCTCGAAGGCTTTTAGAGTCAGGAGCTGCTGGTTACTGTGGCAACAGGCCTTCCTGAGCCTCATGAGTTGCAGACAGAGGCTGCTGCAGTTATGAAACCTCTCAGGATACTGTTCTTCTCAGTTTGGGGTTAAGTACTCTCCAGACTCCACCACCCAGCACCTGGGTGCATTTTCACAGCAGAGAGGAGAGCTGGGGAGACGAACCCCCGAGGCGTCACCTTTGCTCCTTGGAACCGGATGTTCTTGTTGCTATCTGGTTGAGTCAAGCGGGGTGCGAGGGATGCTGGTTCTATTGTGAGTGGAGGAAGATGGAAAGGAAATTGCCAGATGGCAGTGAGGATTCCAAGCCTACCAGAAGGAAAGAAAAATGTTACTCATTGCCACAAGGTTGCCAACTTTACGGATCAAGCAACTGTGCAGGAACAGCGTCACAAGCCTGTCGCTCAGCTATGCACTGGCCAAAGCTTTCCTGAGAATTGGTGAGAGGACAGGATAACCAGGGAGAAAATTGTGTGCCGTGGTATAGTCCTAACGAGCCGGGAAAACACCAGATGAGACGGTAAGGGGCCTGCAGCCCAGCAGAGAACACACAGACGGCCGAGTGCTCAAGGGCAGGGAAGAGCCCGGCTACGTGGGGTGTGTCTCAGTGGGTGTCTCATGCAAGTTCTGCTAAGTCCAGATGCTTTAGGGTGAACTTCAACTAGATTTTATTTTTTGAAAAGCAACTTTTTTTTATTGCGTTGCCTATCAGCGTAGGTAGGTGAAAGGCACGCAGAGCTACGGGCAGATGCCATGAACAGTTTTTTGCTTTTACACATCATCTTTCCCATTGGAGCATTAATTATTCAGTATTTTCTCATTAGTTTTCAGAAAGCTTCTCTCAGAGGCTTAGCGTGTAGAGAGGCGGCTTTATCATTTCTCTAGTAGCCATTTTATATTTTCCAATGTCTGAACTGTTTTGACCACAGATTTTCCACAGAAAACTCAACAAGTCACTGAATGTTCTCAATCTCAGAACTGGGACTTAAAACCAGGAGATTTGCATGGCTAAACTTCCTGGTTGTGTGAATAGTTTAGAACGTATAAAGAATTGGTAGAAATATTTAATCTTAGAGCTGGTGGTTATTCTGACTTCACGGATGGAAATATTTGGCCCACCTTTGTCACAGAATAGCAAGTACAAGAAATGCCACACATTTAAGGCTCATGCACAGTCTGAGGTTGATGTCTGTGTTCTCTACCAAAAAGTCAATTAGACTCCTGGGACAGCCAAGTCAGCCCCTGAGTGATACGCTGATAGAGGAGGAAAAAGTCAGGGATAAAGAGAAAGCAGTTTGGGGGATGCATGAGAAAAAGGGGAATGACAGCTACAGAAAGTCTTTTGAAGGTTTTTGTTTTGTTGCTATTTAGTTTTGTTTTTGAAAAATAGGTTTCAGAGACAAACACAGAGAAACAATTGGGCGAGGCAACTGTTGATTCAAGGCTGCTCGTTATGAGACTAGATTAGGGAAGTTTTTTATCGCTTGGGAAACATCTACAGAAACCTAATCCGATGAAGAACTTGGGTCATTATACCTTCACAGTTGTCACCCTTCCATGTCCGAAACCATGCTTGGAGCTTGCTGAAGCACAAGCTCTTGTCTTGATGCCCTCCAGCTCATTAAAAGGAGACACAGAATCCTGCAACCCTGTCGTAGAATAAAGCCCAGGTGCTGCCGTCCTGCCCACACGCGCCCGCTTATTTCCCTTTGACCTGCGGAGATGGCTCTTGCACATGAACGCCGTATGTCACTCACAGGTCTCCATCTACGCAAGGTTCACTGCTGTGCGTGCAGATACCTTCTGATTCAAATGTCTGAGCAGCAGATTTCTCTACCTCGTCCAAGTAGATCCATTGAGAAGGAAACTTTGCGGTCCTCACCCACGTGCAAGATGTACGAAGGTGTCTGGGCCAGATCTGGTATCAGTTATCCAGTGCTCTCTGCTGGAATAAATGGTTAATCTTGAGGAGGTTTATACTGAAGACTGACCGACCTGCCCTGGGGTGCATACAGAACCAGTCTCCAGAGAATATTCCACATCATGTGTTGTACAGATGTGCATGGCAGGACATGGACTTGGTTTCCCAGGAGATGGGATCTTACGTGGGCCTACTCGAAACTACATACTCTATGCTCTGTGGCGTAAGCACTAAGTTGTCTAGAGTTCATTTTTATGAAATTTGTCATGCCTTAGACGCTCACTCTGAACTAGCCCCTCTGCTCTAGGTCTGGCCCTCTTTCTCATCATGGCTTGGAGGCCTTTTCTTCAGGCTCAGAAACAACAGGTGATTTTATCCCCACAGGGCCAAGGCATTGACTGGATGTCTTAGATTCTTTAGTTTTCACTCTTGGACCCCCCGATGGCTTTGGGCATTTGGGTGGGGAAGATGGCAAAATACCCTGTATGAGCCAGGAGGTCACGACATCCTTTCTTTTCTTCCAGCTTACCACGTTGTCTTGGAAGAGCTTTTCTTGAGGTATCTTAGACATGGCTTACATAAGCTGTTTGAGAAGGTGTGAAATAAAAAAAGAAATTGAACCCGAGAGTAAAGGAATTCCAGGATAACTTTAAAGAAGCCACACAGCAAGTGAAAGTGAGACTCAAGTTGTCTTTGTTTTCTTTTTGTGGTAATTGCATTCCTTATAAATGTGTGTCAGGGCAGGAATATTTTCTTTAGGCAGATTTTCTTTTTGTTCTGACCTCAGTGAGATGAGGAGTGACAATGAGGACTGTAGCCGGCACGGATGTTGGGTATTCTCACGACGGGATGACTTTAAAAACTATGTTCAAATCACGGCCCGTTTCATTTGGTATGTGCTGCTGAATAAAGATGTAAGATCCCAAAGATGAACATCTGCCCCTCCTCACCCCTGCCTCCATCTTCCGTCCCCAATAGATTCCTCTTTCATTGGATTTATTCACATATTTTGCCTCTTGAAGTTAATAAGCATAATCTTGTCTTTAAGTAAAATCCAGGATTTATTTGCACTTACTATGCACGAGGCCCTGGTATATTCTAGGACTAAATGAGATGCAAGGTCTGTTTACTGCCCACGGAGAACTGTCACCTCTGCAGACCTCAGACATAGGGCACGGACTTGAGAGACTGTGAAAAGACAGAGAGTTTGGCTGTTGCCATCAGATAAACTTCATGAAGGTGGGACTTGAATTGTGCCTGACAGGTAGAGGGGGCCCAGCTTCCCAGCCGGAGGCGGGAGGTAACCTGCCTGGTGGGCCAAAGAATGGAAGCAGCAAAGAGCAGGGTTTGGGGCAAGTGCAAATCCCTGGGTTTTCATAAAACTTTCTCATCCGATCTCCTGCCTAAACCGTCTCTATAGTACACTCTGTCCCTAAGGATAGTCCCTACTGCCGACCAAGCGCACGTGATTCTCCTGGAGATTCACGAGGCCTTAAGGAGACACGCCGCCTTATAGTTCATGAAGAGGATCAGCTGCATTTGTGGGTTGTAGAAGGTTCACTCTAAACACAGCCACACGGAGCTGGAAGGGAACTGACCTGCCGTCACTTTATTGAACGTGGACTCCATACAAGCAGCATTTGTAAAGGATGAAACCCCGAAATGGTTTTTCCTCCCTTAATAAGGTCTATTCCACTTATTGTCAGGATGTGAAAGGCTGACATTGCCCATCAACATTCATGGTCAATCTTTTCGACAGTCACAGGAGCAGGATGACTCAACGAGGGGCACAAAGGGGCCGATCACCTGGGCTTACAGGTCACCAGCCCAGTCAGAGCTCTGAGACATGTTAGTTCCTTCATCTGCAAGCAGGGACTTCTGCGTTTATCCAGCTAGTTCCTAACCCTTGTGTGTTAATCCAAATTTCTGGAAGTAATCACAGCAAACGCTCCTTGCTTCTAATGGGATGTAGCAGTGACATTAGACACGAGGGGAAGAACAAAAAGCCGAAGTGTGGATGACTTTTACGTGAACCACAGACTTACCTTCTTAATCACTGTAACACTTTAATAATGAAATGAGCTCACACTTCCTAAATAAACATTGCCTTGTGGCACGAGATCTACTTTGCTTTCAAAACAGTAGATAACATCATGTCAAGAAATATTTTTTGAATTTGGATCTTGATACTGTTACTTTTGTGTTTTCCTCCCATTCCTCCTTCCCAACCTTCCACATACCAGAGACAGTTTGCTGGTGACGTCTCCAGAAGCCCTTGCCGGTGAGGTTTGGAGAGGGAAGACATGAGGAGAAATCAGAGCTCGTCACGTTGGTAAAGAAACGTGAAAGCCAGGAGTTCCCCACATCCTGGCACACGCTTGTTTCTCTTTCCAGGGGCTTCCAGATCAGAGGCAGGGGAGAGTGGAGGAGGTGGAGAAGGCTCAGCAGGTCTGAGAGCCGTGGTGTCCACCAGGCACCTGCGGCCGTCGGGCCCCTTCACGACCTCAGAGTGGCCTTCGCCTCACACCTGTTGCCACTGAGTCACAGAAGGAAAAGCATTCTGTGATTGTCACTTGTTTCTCGCTTGACGCATACATGTCATTCTATTTTTTCTTTTTTTTTTAACCAGCCAATGTTGTCTTTGTGCAACAAGAAATGACAGGTGAGTCTTAGGATGGGAAAGTCACGTTGGGGACTGTCTTCCTCACGGCCGTTCTCCTGAGAAACTCCACTGTGTCGCAACACCTCTCACCCTTTAAGCCACAAAGGCGCAGTGGGGCCCTGCTGGTGAAAGCTCCCTTCCGTGACTGGATTCTCTTGTCCGCAACAGCAGTGATGTCCGACATTCCCAGTGGAAAGGAAGCAGAGGTGCCCAGTTAGGCTTTCACTGCTGAAGCGTCACGGTTTCCCTTCCTCCTGTTACCGTCAGCCAACCTTCCTCTCATCCTAGGAAGGTAAGTGTAAAGGAAGACTGGACACACAGCAGGTGCTAAGGGGCTGGAGCAGAGGCTCACCAGGGAAGTTTGGCCGACTGTGTTCCTGGAGCAAGGAACCTCCAACCGCTCCCTCAAATAGGAGTGTGCTGCTGAAGTTTTCACAGCATAGCACTTGCATTTTTTTTTTTTTTCTTTTTGCAATTTTTGGCCAGGGCTGGGTTTGAACCCAGCACCTCCAGCATATGGGGCTGGTGCCCTACTCCTTTGAGCCACAGCACTTGCATTTTTACCAGGTCTCACCCCAGAGATCAATCAGTTAACAAGATCCCAGGTGTAGCACATGCACCCTGAAGTTTCATGAACTCTACTGTAACTCAGTAGAGGGGTCTGCAAACTACATTTCACCGGCCAAATCTAGCCAGTGGCCTATTTTTGTAAATCAAGTTCCACTGGAACTCAGCCACACTCATTTGCTTGTGAACTGTTTTCACACGGAAATGCTGAGTAGTTACATCAGATACCACACAGGTGCAAAGACTGAAGTATTTACTCTTGAGCCCTTTACAGAAAAAGTTTGTTGGTCACTATACTGAAATATAGACTCCTTAAAAGTTGAGAACCTGGCCTTATTGCTTTGTAAGGCAGAAAGGCAGCTTGCACAGTGGTTATGCAGGTAGGCTTACCTGGGTGACTGACAGGATTTGCATCCAGGCTCTCCACTTCCTTGTAAGTGCCTGTGGGTCCGTCACAACCCCTCTGAGCCTGGAGTTCCCCATCTGTTAAATGGGGATAAGTATAGACCCCACCTCAAGGGGCTGATGTGTGGATTAAAGAGAAACACACAGTGCTTTAAGCGGTGCTCTCAGAGCGCCAAGGGGCATGTGTTGAATGTTGGCAGAATGACGCTATAGCACACAGTGTCTACCAACGCCCATTCTCTGCTTCTTCCTTGTTAACATCTCATCGTTTTATTATTTTCATATGTATCTGACCTTCCCGAAAGGTAACCTCATCTCCAGGGGTAGATACCATGGCAAGCCATTGACTGTCGTGGGCTGGAAGGGGGCGAGTCGTGAGAAGAGAGCTTCCTTACTCTTCAGAAGAAACATGGAGGAGATGCTCCTGTCCCTTGCCAGACACCACGTCTGGGATGACCCCAGGAACTGCAGTGCGTGAAGGCCGGCAGGTGAGGACAGGGCTGACTTGGTTATTCTCCGCAGGGAAATGCAGAGAATCCGGGCTCCATGAGGTCCCAGAAAGGCTGCATCGTTGAATCCTCGGGTTTACCTAGTCATGTACCAATGTTCCGAAAAAATAAATTTTCCTAGTAGTTTAATTCCTGTCCAAAGTATCATAACTCATAGAGTTAAGGATCATACTTACACACGTTTTTGCTCCATCTAGGACCTAGCAACAGTTGTTGGGTGTTATGAACGAAGGGAAAGTAGAGGTAAAAATGAATAGGCGAGGTAGGGTCAAGAAGCCTCTGTTCTGGGTTATACGAATCAAAACCACAGGTACCGTTCATCCTACATCCATTAGGGTATCCATTATAAAAAAGCAAAACAAAAAAATAGCAAAATATAACACAACACTTGGTTCTCCAGGGATGTAGAGCAATTGGACCCTTGTGCACTGCTGGTGGGAAGGTAAAATGGTGCAGCTGAACAGCAAACAGTGGAAGCTAGAGCAACTTGTACTAACTTAAAAACGTATACATACTCCCATGCTCAGATTTAGGAACATATTTTTCTTTTAGGTTTTGTTAATTAAGCCTAATTCACAAATGGGAAAGTGAAAATGTGACTCATCTTTGATGAATGAGTAAGTGCAGCTCTCTTAAACTCACATACGCAGTGGCAGGGTCATGTTTAGAATCTGACAGAACGAGGGAAAGGGGTTTGGTCGTATCTCAAATATTAACATTTTGACTTAAATAAATAACATTTAGGCACAAGTAAATGCAAACAAAGAGTTCTGGACAGCACAAGGCCCAGTTCTTACTGCTCTTTATCACTCTCCCTGCTGGGAGTATCTTCTCTGGACGCCCCCCGCTCTCCCCAAATGCTACTCTCTTGTCAGAACCTACTATCCAAACTTGGCAGGCCATTTTCAAAGCCAGATACATTTTGATTATTTCCGTGGTGATATTCATTACTTCCCTCCTGGGTAGAAGGAGGTTCTGAGGGCAGGTGGAGTAGAAGTGGTGCTCTTACGTAACATGAAACACAGGCAAGTTCGTTGGACTGAAAGTGTCAAAGGATTCCTTAGGTGTGGCCACAGATATTTCCCGATGTTGCTGGGTCGTCAACTTAATGATTTTGAACCATGTGAGCCAGAACTGGCAGCAGATTCAAAGCTGCAGGCCGCGGGGAGAACACAGAGAGAAGGTGGCAGCAGGCGGCTGCACCTCACCTGCCCTAGCAGTGTCGCAACTCACCGACTGCCCAGCTGACGGGCCCACTCAGACATGCCAGCTGCCCCCCGCAGGACTCCCCGAAGACCCAGATGCTGAGCTCTGCCTGGGAAAATCTAGGGTGGGAGCTGCTCTGAGAACTCCAGAACTACGATGTCACTGTAATAATGAACTCAGGCTGGAACAGGCCATGAGACATTGTTTCGTTCACCTTCTTGCCTTCTGACAAGACTAGCACACTGACAACTCCCAAGGACATCAGAACACAATTTATGGTTAAAAGCCTCCAGAGGGGCAAAAAAGTAAAACGATTCAACAAGTTTCTTCCACAAACCATTTTAATTGTGTGCTCATCGCCTAGTTCTGGGTCCAAGGACCCTGACACTTGCTCCGCACCCCCACAGCACTCCTTCAGTCTGATCCTGAGGCCTTCCTCCTCCTGGGAGGGTCACAGGACTCAGTGGCAGCGGGGTGCCAACAGGCAGCTGTGGGCCCTGGTGACTCGGAGAAAACTCTGTGCCAGCTGGTCCCTGCAGCATTTTCCTTGGGACTTTCCATCTGCCTCCTTTTTTAACTTCTAAAGGTTCTGCCTTTCTAGCAGACACTGCATCCTGACAGAGCAACTTTGCCTTCGTCACTTTTCTTTAGGACAGTTTAGAGCCTTAAGGAACAGGAAATAAAAGGCAATTCCCGGCAAGTTTGCTAGTATCATCTCTTCAGAGTAAAAGTTCCCTGAGACTTGTGCAGAGAGACCCCTCCATCACCTGGGCTTCCAGTCTTTGGGCACGCTCAGCCACGGGGCAAGTGTTTCCCCTTCTCTCTGGAAACCCAGGCTGTACATGCAACTTGCCATGTGGTTTTGCTGAAGACAGACGGATGACCACTAATAAGAAAACTCATACTGCTCTTGTGCAGGGGTTGGGAGGAAAGCTAATAAATAAAGTCTGTGGTGCAACTCCCTTCAGGAAAGGGTGTGAAGGGTGGGGTGCATTTACCAGAAGCTTTGGCAGTCTGCTTTGAAGTCTTCTGGACAGGAAAAGTGTAGCCACCCAGGGAAGCAGCCTTCATGACATCCTCCCTAAGGCTGATGTGTTGGAAAATAGCCAATGAGCAAGAAGTCCCTGAAGAAATCTTTCCCTTCCTTATTCTCCTGGAATTCTTGGGAAACTACGTAGGACACAGGGGTCTGGCTTTCAGCAGTGGCCTTGAATGAATTTTCAGTTTCCAGGTGGAAACAGAGAGCTCAGAAGACTGTTTTCTCCTCTGAGGAAAGCTGGCTATAGCCTTCCTATTCTATCCAGAGCTTGTGTGTTGGGGGATTAAGTACATGTGTGCTCAGGGCCTGGCTTTGGCAAACAATTTTAGAGACAAGGGTAAAAGGAGAAGCAAAAGGGGCTCATTCTTCTACCTCACAGCTCCCTTTTCCAAAGGAAACAGGACCAACAATCCAAGCACCACAAATCAGACATGGAAATGGCATGCGATTGGGACAAAGATCCCCTCACCACCTGCTACAAATGGAGAAGAACCGGAGGGGGGAACTGCGCTGCTGAGACCCAGGCCTGCACGGGCTTCCTGATTGCTCTCTGGGTGGCCAAACAACTCTCCTCTCCTGGACGGGGAAGAAAGCAGCAGCAACCCCAGCTAAGGGGAGACACCTGTCCTCTCAGGGTCGCCTGGGGGCTCTGAGGCAGAGGCGGTTGTAGCAGACTCCTCGGCAGAGGCACTGAGATCCAAGAATTCCAGGATGATGTCCCCAAGGCAGAAAATCAAATGTCTGAAACAAATGGACAAAACAACTCAGAGGAGGGTCTGGCTCAGTCAGGAAACATAAGACCCTGTTTATGACATTGATTTTCTCCTCCCATTACTGATACCTTAAACTCTAACAAGTGTGAGGCAGCCTCTGCCTAGAAATTAATGTTTGTCAAACTAATAAAGGCTGTGACCCCAACAAAGGCAAGAAAAGTCTTGAGACGAGGTTTTATAAAATTCCATTTCTCTTTATATAGTTATATTAGCATGTCAGTACTGCTGTTAAGAACTGGGAGGTTCTAGGAATTTTCAGAGATTCTGATTATTGCTATTACTCATAATTAATCACTACAAATTTATAGGCCGCTGTGCAGGCAATGAGGTAAATCCCAGGCCCCTTGAGTGGAAGTTAACAGATGCAGTCTACTTTGGGCTAGGGTTTGGGAGAGGAATGCAAGATTACTTAATGCTTTCCAGAAGCACTGCAGCCTAAGTAATGGAATCTACCTCTCCTGGATTGTTCTAGAAGCTGGTCTCTTTATCATATTCCAATCTCACTATACTGTCTACTATGCTTTGTCATTAAGCAAAGACAAATCCTGATCCCAACACTAATCACAGATTTGCTATGAGGCTACAATCCTATGTTGACAGTCACTACAGGCATACAACTCACAGACCAAGGCAGGTCCCCACAGGGTGGGCAGATGCAGGCGGGGTGCTGAACAAGCCTGTAGCCTAACGCAGCACTGCCAGCTGCTTGTGTGGAGCCTACAGACTTCCAAACATGAATGGTGACACGTCTGAGGGTGGCTTACTCCCATGGGACAACCTGCTCTGAAGCCCGATGGTGTGTGGATCAGGGGCCCAGAGTCACTGATGGCTGCCCTGCCATTGTTCTGAATGCAGTTTCCCACTTAGGAAACTCGGGTACCTCTGAGATCAGAGACAGGTACAGCTACGTTGACGCCGAGAACATAATTTTCAGCCTACCTGTTGATGAGGGGTTGTTGTAGCGACTCCAGGACTAGACCCCAGCTCAGCTGGCATCTGTTCACTCCAAGGATTTCTACTACAAAATCTGGTCAGAAAAAACAGATGGGATCCTCATAATTATGATTGAAGCCTCAGATTCTGAGGAGATTCTCTCCTGAGGATCTCTGCCGTCTTCACAGATTGGCTATGTCGGGCATACTTTTACCCCACGTAGACAAATTAAAGTCCTCATAAAATAGGGAAAAACTAAGAAAAGAATGATTCTTAATTTAGGTGTTCAAATAAGAATGGGCCTCAAAAAATAATTTTGTAACCTGCCACTAAGGTGTAGATACTACTTCTGATGTAACAGGGTAGGCTGGCAAAGAGAGGGTTAATGAGGGTACATGAAACTGATGGTCCAGAAGGCGTCCACCTCCATCCCCTGGTCACCACGGCCACAGGTGCCACACTGGCGTCCACCTCTGTCCCCAGTCACCATGGCCACAGGGACCACGCTGCCTTCCTTGTCCTCCAAAAATAGCACAAAGTCAAGGGGAAAGAAATCTTCTAAGGACTGACATCTACTCAATGGCTGTAACTTCTCAGGTCTAAGCTTCTGCAGGACGTAGCATTTTCTTCCCTGGTCCTAAAATGCCACGTGCTGGCAGAAACTCCAAGTCCACACCTGGAAGGAAAGTGCTGAGCAGTTGTGCTCCTGGAGGCACAGCTTCCTCACGCTGCCCCCCAACATCTGCCCCTCAATATCTCCTGTAGTCTCACCCAGTATTTAGGGGTAACCACAGTGATCCTTCCCCTCCCTCGGCACCACCTGAGTAAGGGATTCAAGAATCATAGCCGTCATCATTTTCCTGTTAGCCTGAGAAATGGTGGACCAGTAGGTTTTTGAGGCTAGCTTCAGTCAAGGCCCTTTTAAAAATGGGAAGGGGTGTGTGGTGACGGTGGCAAAGTAGAACGGAAGGGGAACAGCTATCAGCATAACTGATCTGACGGGTCCAGTTACCTGGCAGGGCTCCCACCAGGCTCTGTAAAGCCTGTTTCTTAGTAGCCACTTTCTGCTCCTGGGTCCTTACAGGTCGAGGAAACTTAGGCAAAACTCCACCAGGCCACATGGTCTCCCGAAGAAGCCGGAGGTACTGCACCCAGCGCTGTGGACTTGTCAGATGAGCCACCTGTACCTCCAGCCACCTGTGGTAGAGGAGAGGTGACAGCTGAGATAAAGCTGAAGGAAAGGGGACAGCAAGGCAGGGGCTGAAGGTTTACCAGCCCTGTCCAGATTCCTTTGTTGAAATCCTAATCCTCAAGGGGGACAGTATTAGGAAGAAGGGCCTTTGGGACGTGATTAGTTCATGGGGAGGGGGTGCCAAGCCCTCAAGAATGGGGTATCCTTATCAAAGTTACCCCAGAGAGATTCCTTGCCCCTCTTGCCACATGAGGACATGGAAAAAAATGGCTGTTTATGACCCAGGAAGCAGCCTCACCAGACACCAGACCTGCTGGCACCTTGCCCTTGGCCTTCCCAGCCCTGAGGAAAGTAAGACGTGTATCTGCTGTTAGAATCCACATTCCCAGCCCTGAGGGCTGTGAGACGGGTATCTGCTGTTAGAATCCACATTCCCAGCTGTGAGACGGGTATCCACTGTTAGAATCCGCATTCCCAGCCCTGAGGGCTGTGAGACGGGTATCCGCTGTTATAGTCCATAGTCTATGCTGTTTTGCAGTAGCTCAAGTGGACTAAGACACCTTGAACCACGTGAGCAATGAGAACAGGGCAAAGCAAAGTCACAACTGAAACCAGGTTAATTCAACAACGTGGAAACCACAGAATTTGATGAGTAACAATAATGACCGTGTCACTTAGTGAGTATGAGTCGCACATTACACTGGGCGTTTTCGGGACACTGGAAGGGGCTTGGTCTCTGGGCGAGGCTGTCCCCACCCCAGTCCAGTCTCCTCCATGGGGAGCACTGAAAGCTTCTCAGTTGCGCGCACTCACAGGCATCATAGTTAAGTGTGTGTGAGTTTTATACAAATCCCCCCTCCCCACCCTGGGCAAGCCCAGTTATCTTCCTGCCCCTGTGACCTGTCTAGAGGATTTCCAGTACCTGCCCTTTGCTCACAATAGTCCCCTCACTGACAAGGCCCTCTTCTCTCCAGGAGCTGAACTCTGCCCTCCTGCCCCCTGTGGAAAGCCCACCTCCTCCCTGCAGCCCTCTCGGACCAGCCCAGTGGCAGGTGCCCTCCTCCTCCTCGGACCTCCTTGGCATGGGTTCGTAGCACGGGTTCTGAGCCAATATTTTACTTGGAATGTGAACTATTTTCCCATGTGTTTATAGCTTTACTTCTTATGTATTATAACTATTGCAAGAGTTCTATGTGTTATATTTTTTAATTAATTAACTAATTAATTAACTGAGACAGAGCCTCACTCTGTTGCTCCAGGCTAGAGTGCTGTGGCTCCCTAGCTCACAGTGACAAACTCCTGCCATCAAGTGAACCTCTTGCCTCAGCCTCCTGAACAGCTGGGATTTGAGGCACACACCCCACTGTGTGTTATATTTAAAAAAAAACTTTCCATAGTGCTTTAGTGTTCAAGAAATGTTTGTTGATTGACTGAAAATTGTTCTTTTCACAATGAAAATACCCCCACCCTCATTACTTTTAAAAATGAGCCAATTACTCTGAGGGGATAGATATACCAAACCTGGAGTCCAGATGAAACCTGGAAAGTATTCCAACATTACTTCTTACTGGTCTCTGCATTTTTTTTTCAGAGCAATGTGGTCATTAGCTGAGGCCCCTTCAGTCCAAACCTCATGTGAAACTGGCATGACTCTTGGTCGTGGGTGGATAATGAGCCACTTCCACCCGTGCACAGTGGACGGTTGGTGCCGCACACACGGCAGCTCCTGCCATCACTCCTACACCCGAGTCGCTTGTCGCCCCTCCAAGTGCAGCGGGGTTGCCAAGGCAAACTTTATTTAACCTCCACCCTGCCAGACAGTCTGCATTCCACTCAAGCTGGGCATTCCAGCCTTGGGGGCTGCAATCCCCCAAGTCCAGGGCTCACAAATGGCTCTAAGAATAGTAAGTCTGAAAGGTAACGGCAGGGCAAGAGCGGCAGACACTGATGGAGATCAAGAGCGGTGCAAAGCTGCCCTTGCCCAAAATAGCCATCACGATAGTATTTGTTATTTTTAGGGCTGCATCTCCTTTTTATAGGGCTTTTCAT
This sequence comes from Perodicticus potto, assembly GCA_963574655.1. Lineage (NCBI taxonomy): Eukaryota > Metazoa > Chordata > Mammalia > Primates > Lorisidae > Perodicticus > Perodicticus potto. The sequence continues at coordinate 101,947 of CAUYRH010130273.1, read as the reverse complement.
TCAGCGATCCTAAGACGCCTGATGAAAGGGATCCAATAGCAAGAATTCCTGCTTTTGTTTATGTGAGAGGGTCACCAGAGGAAGGTGGCTGCGGTGACCTGATCAGCCCCTCTGCAAGGGATCAAGTAACTCAAGGCCTCCTTCCCCACCTCGAGCCACATATACTTCTGTGAATTTTGCTAAGGTGACTGATGTATCTGAGAGTCTCATCACAGTGAAGTGTGGAGAAGGGCAAGTCTTGCAAACTGAAATTTTTGAGGAGCCTAGAACAAGACACAGTCCACTAGAATTAGCTTATTCACATATGCACATAATAAGCTAGTTTGTCCTTATTTCTGTTCTCTGGCACCAATAATGCCCGTGGCTCAAACTCTTCACAGCTCTCTCAGCATCCACAACATCCTCCGAGACTGGGCACATCACACACCAGCAAGTCCAGGCGCCTCAGACATCTACTGTGCCTCACGAGGCAGGCGTCTGACGGCTCTGAATTAACAGGCATCCATCGGAGGGGACAGAGCCTCACGCTGCACTGTGGCAAGGACATTCTCCTTGCTTCCTTCCACGGTGAGTTAGTATCTCATGTACATGCGCTGAGTGCAAAAAAGTTTAGCATGTGGCAAAATATGAATTTACAAATTTGTACAAATCTGTAAGACTACAACTTATCAAACTCTAACTAGGAATGTTGGGAAGAAAATCAAAGTATAAAAAAGTAAAACTAGGCATCTGATGATAAGGATGAGTCTGTGAATTAAATAAATTTGGGGGAGGGAGCTAAGAAACAGAACTGACAGAGAACTGAGCCTGCCCGTGAAGGTCAAGTGCAGAGGAGAGAGGCACTGGCAAGCATTCAAGTGTGAGGCCCAGAATGGGCGCACAAGAGGCCCGGGAAGTCAGTCCCAGGAACATAAGAAACGATACTTGTGCAAAGTGGCAGGAATAAAACAAACTCCATCCGGGTTTACAAAGAGGGACAGACTTGAGACAATGGCTGTGTTTGCTAGGTGCTGCAGAGAGCCACTTCCCTGCCCTTCTCCACACCTTGTAGGCGAAGGACATGCTGGGGCCACAGGTGGTTAAACATTCGCTGCTTTTCAGGACCCTCCTCTGGCCCAGGCTCTTGCCTCCTCTCCCAAACAAACAGAGGCTTTCTCTGAGACCTCTGGGCTCAGCCTGTGTGAAGACCAAGCACAACACATTTGTTTTTGTGTTCACAGAGAAGACAAAACAATGAACATTCCAATCTGGAAAAGAAAAAAATGACAGCGCCTAAACCTAGAACGTCACCATGGCTCTGCCTCTGCCCTCACACAACACAATCTCTAAATTCCAAGTCGTGCTTTATTATCACACATGGTGCATTTCCTAAATGGCCAGATTCAGGGATCTGCTTTAACTTGCCTTGCCTGACAGCTGGAGAGAACCAAATGCCAACAGGTCTCATTAACAATGAAGACAGGGACTTCCTCGTCCAATGGTCTCTTCTCTTCCTCCTCTCCACTTCCTCTTCCATTCACTCTATTATCCTTCTCTAAAGGGAAGCTCTGCATAGACCACCATTCCTTTATCTAACGCTATTACTGCCTTTAGTCCTGCTCAGTTTATTTGAAAACTGAGCTGGAGCAGGGACAAGGGGATGAGGCAGAGGGTGTCATAAGAGGCCCCGAGCCCTCCACACGCTGATTCACTACCTCCCTTCATCCTTCTTTTCCACACGGCATCTTTCTGTTCTGAACACAGGAGTGAGAAGGTTGAAGAGGGTGCACCTCTATAGCTCTCTGTAAGCAAATGGCACAGCGTTCATGTGACAGAAGCCCAATCAATTATAGGAGCTTCTCCAGCATCAGTTTTTGGAATCTGCTGGTACCACCTATAATCAGGCTATCAGAAATCTAAAGGTTCAAGAATAGACACACATATATTCTTCCCACCATTCATTATAAATTACTTACAATAAATCATTTACTAGATACAAATGCTATTGTTTATGTAACACAAGAAGCATGAGGTAAATATGCTAAAATAAAAACAGTACAGAATAGCCTCAAATAACACGGGTTTTATTTTCCATCACTATTCCTGTTTGATTTAGAGACATCTCTTTCTACCATCCTGCCTTAATCCCAAATAAAAGAAAAAAAAAAACCCAAGCCAAACCAGGTCTGCTCTGTTGAGCTGTATCTGAATGATTCAGAGTCTTACTAGGGGGCCCAGAAATAGCCAATAAACGGCAAAACAACAACAGTGTGTGGCACTGGAACATTCAAGAGCTGCTCCCATGCCAGGCAGGGAAGGAGGGAGGGTGTGGAGACCAGGGCTTGCACGACCCTGGGGCCGCGTGTCTGCTCCAGGTTCAAGGGGACCTGGTCTGAAATAGCTGCAGACAGAGGGATGAAGCAACGGCTGAAAAGCAGACAGTGTAACGCGAGGGCTAAGATGGCACTTCAAGGTTAGGAGAAGGTCATTTTCCATCAAAATAGCAGAATCAATTCTCATGAGAAAGGGGAGAAGGCTTTAGAGGCCACGTCTAATCCAATTAGCCAAATCCCCTTCACTTCTTTTCTAAGACAGCTGCCGGGGCTGAATGAGGAAGGGTCGAGAATCAGCATGGCTTAACGAGGCGGAGAGAGAGGGGAGGATATTGAATTCATAAAACAGAAAATATACAGAAGAGCAATAAGAATATTCTAAACAAAAATGTCTGGTGTGGTCTAAATGAAAGAAAACTGCAGGCCCATTACTTCCCCTTTGTACCCGCTGGGCTGTGACTCTGCAGACGACCCACAGGCGGTTCCCTCCAACATCATCTTAAAGCACCAGACACAGTTCAAAGGAAGCGGGAGAAGAAGAGCGAGTTCAAGCTTCTACCACTCTACACAGACCTCCCATAAACTGGAAGTACTGACTCGCTTTATCACCCCTATAGCAGGGTTTTCAACCATGGCACCACTGACGTTTCAGACTGCTAAGTCTTTGTGGAGAGACTGGCCTGTGCATTGTAAAACGTTCAGCAGCATCCCTGTCCCTCCTTCCCACCAGCTAGGTACTAGCTGTGACAATCAAAAATGTGCCCAAAATTCAAGAAGGGGAGTGGGAGGCTGCTGGGCTCCCACCCAGCAGGAACAATGTGGGGGTGCAGGACACGCTTCCTGGGTGCAGGACACAACTGCGACTGGGACTTCACCTTACAGATGCAAACAGTGTGACCTAAGCGTACGTACCTCATAGTAATCTGAAAAACAAAACAAACAAACAAAACAAAAACCCAAGTGTCCAGATGTGGCAACACGTCCCCTGAGGACAAAACAGCTCAGCAAAGAATCACTCCCTGCTTCAGGGGAGGGTCTTCTGTACATAGAGGTGTCAGGCCACTTTCCGGTTACTCTGTATCTAGAGGTCTTGGCACAGTATTTTTCAAATTGTGGGCTGGACATCATTTGAGGCCAAACAATGTGTTTTGTTGTTTGTGACACATTTAAGATAGAAAATATGAAAGTGCACCTCATGTTTGGGGACTCTTTTGCTTCGTGTGTGTGTGTGTTTGTGTGTATAAATCCACATATATATGTGCGTATCAGATGTTTTGTGTGTGTACACTCCACGTATGCTTGCGCGCGTCTGTGTGCCTGTGTGTGTTCATGTGCTCACAGTGGGCTGTAAGGTAAAATGTATTTCTTAGTGTGCGATCAGTTTTTTAAAAAGCTTATAAAACGCTGACATAGTATAAAGAATCACGAGTTCCAAGAGAAGGGGTTACAAGTCCAAAGCACATTTTCAGCTTCTCGGAAACACTCCCCACCTCCACCGGCCCCAGCACCCTGTAGAATGTTTGCAAAGGCACAAACATGCCGCCTGGTCCTGGCTCCTCACTGTGAGTAACGGACATGCCGCCTGGTCCTGGCTTCTCACTGTGAGTAACGGACATGCCGCCTGGTCCTGGCTCCTCACTGTGAGTAACGGACATGCCGCCTGGTCCTGGCTCGTCACTGTGAGTAACGGACATGCCGCAGTGCTGGTCCTGGCTCGTCACTGTGAGTCACGGCTCCTCCCACCAGCAGCCCCAACAGAGAGGGTGGGAGAGAAAGGAGGCCTCGGGGTGACGTGGGGATTAAGGTGTTCCCACTAAACAGGTGCTTCTGCCAATGTCACACCTGGTAAAAGTAGCACCCCTTCTCCTCTGATTCTCTCCCAAAGCCCAGTCTTCCCGCCACAGCCTCTTCTTATGTTTACTGATGGTTCCCCCTGGTGGGACGACAGCTCCAGGCTCCTCAGTCCTAAACTAGCCAGATCCAAGTTACTCAGCGGTGTCTGAGAAAGTTCAACACTGCTGCCCTGTGACTGTGTATCCAGGTCACTCTCCTTTCCTGCCCTGTGCTGGAGAAGAAAGAGGAGGAAATGAACTTTAAGGGCAAGAAACATTTTTTTCTCAGTGACTATTGTGAAATCTCAAATGCCTCACAGATTCCATACAGTATCTTCCTTGATTTTTGCTTTCACATTTTAAATCATGGATCCACATCTCTGAGACATGTGCTTCAGAGGTAGACTTAACACTGTCTAAACACCACCAGGTAAGAATCTGAGTTCCACAGTTTCATGTCTAGCCGTGACGGGTTTTCTTTTTGATTAGTAGCGTACAAGTTATAGATATACAATTAATAGGCATGAAGAATTGAAGAATGCTTAATCAAGGAAGGAACTTGAGGAAATCATCTGTTGAATGGTAGTGGTTATCTTTACCAGTGTCACCAATTCTCTACATGAAAATGCTGAGAACTCAAAAGAAACACTTCATAGCAAGTGGAGCATAAAACAGACACCTTGGGAGTCAGAAGGGAACTTCAGAGTTGTCCTGCCAACCCTCCTCCCAAAGCAGAAGCCGCTCTGCAATGTCACGTCATGGCCAAGGGTTCTGGCCCATGAATCCAGAAACTTGAGCTTTTATCTTAGTTCTGCCTTGGGGATGTTGCTTAATCCAGGGAAAGGATAATCTTAATTAATTAGAGATGCTTCTGAAATACTGGCAATCTCAAATCCGTCACCTAGTAAATTCTAGTCATTGGTCCTAGTTCAACCCTCTGGAGTTAAACGATATTATGTTAAAATCACTTTCCCAAAGACAAGACTTTAAACTTTTAAATTCATTTATCATTTATCCCCTAAATCTCTTCCATAAGCCAACCCTGAAGTTGGGTACTTAGGAGGTACTCAGCAGATGTCTGATGAATGAAGGAGAGAAGAACCCTTCTTCTTCCTGGCTCTATCCTCTGGGCACGTGCTGCTGTTATTCTCTCTACTTTTTTGTTTTGCAGTTTTTGGCTGGGGCTGGGTTTGAACCTGCCACCTCCGGCATATGGGGCCAGTGCCCTACTCCTTTGAGCCATAGGTGCCGCCTGTTACTCTCTTTTAAAATGAAGTGCCCACATCCAAACAGCCCTGAGATGTGACCCAACCAGCACAGAATATAGGGGATTAATGTGTTCCTTGATTTAGACACTATACTTCTATTAATACAGCCTAAGATTGTGTTAGCTTTTTGGCGCAAACATCAAAGGACCGACTCATATTGAGTTTGCAGTCAACGAACTCTAAGTCCACATATGTATATTAAAATAAAATTATGTGCCCATCTGTTAAACCTACTCCTGCCATTCTGTATGTGTACAATTTAAAAGAAAATCTACATTTTGGTTTATAAAATTTATTTCCACCAAATTCTGTCTCCTTGGTTTTAGATCACTATCCTGACCTTTACAATTTTTTTTGAATCTTAATTTCTGTCACCAAGAGTATTAATCATTCCTTTAAGATTAGAATTACTTGAAAATTTATCAATGAAAAAAACTGAACAGGATAAGATCAAGAGTAATGCTCTATGACTAGAAATTACCCTCCAGATTTCATCAATTTATGACATTAATTAATACTGTTGGCCTAAAGATACTCAACCAGCCACGAATCATTTAAAAGTAGCAGAGTCCAGGCTGCATCTGTTCATTCTGTCCACATAGCTATTATGGCGGACGTGCGTTGACGTCCATACAAGCTGTAACTACCCCCCAAAGCAGGCCAGACGGGGCGTACTCGGGCTGCACCCAGATTGCTTTCTGGGGCTCATTGTTTCCTTCCTAAATGTTCACAAACACCTATTTCATAATCTGCTTCAGAAATTTCCAGAGATAAATGTCAGGGTAAACAACCTTCATTAAAAGGAAAGAGATCTGTGCATCTCTAACCCATAAGGAGAGATGACCTTAGGTTTTTAATGTTAAGTAGTAGGCCCATTCATTTGTTGTTGAGAGAGTAATGAATGCTTTCTCCATTTAACTAGTTAATAATACTACAAAAAAATTTCCTATATTTTCTTTGTTATTATTGTTTTTAACGTCCGTTTTTCACTGAATATTCACCCTCCACAACTTCAGCTCCTTCTGAGTTTAAGTTTACTGGACCCTGTTTTTATTAGTTCCACTACTACTATTTTATATTACTCAGTATGTGTCCTTCTTGCTATTTTTTAACATATGTTCATCTAAAATCTGATCTCATTTAACTACACTGGTCCCATTTGTTGCTGATTCTTTTTCTTCCTCACTGGAAAAATGTTTTTAATTTGTTTATTCATTTACTCAGAACATTGGTTGAGCTTCTTGTAAATACCAAAAGAAAAACATTGTAAGGTTTTGAGGGTTGGGATCTTACGTAATTCATTTTAGTGTTTTATTACTGTAACAGTGCCAGTTACACAATAAACCACCCTATTGTAAATAAATCAATCCTACTATAAAACGTTCAGAGACATCTTCTGCTGTTAAAGTTTTAGGTTCATCTGTTATTATACCACATAACAGTATTATACATACATAACATAATACATAACAGTATTATGTGGTATACTAACAGATGAATTTGGTCTCATTCTCTGTGAATTCCAGTACTTCTCATCCACTTCTGCCTTCCTTTCTCTGGCAACTCTTTTCTACAATATCCAGTTGTAACTTTATCTGAATTTGTTTCAGCTTTTTCCTCTTCACTGGGTTAACGGGTCTCCTGCTAAATACATTCTTTTACTATTCCGAGCTGTGCTTTCTCGTAGTCAGAAGTGAGTTAACCAAGTGAGTTACCTTATGCCATAGCACAGAAAGTTTAAAAAATTTCCCTTGGTATCAGCTACACAGTTAGCTGATAAATATTCCATACTTTCCATTTTCTCCCAAAGATGGAACTTACAGATAGCAGAAAAGATGAAATATAATCTTGGCCTTAAGTTTTCTATTGAAAAACAATCTTAAAATATTAGAGAACTAGTCCATGCTTCTTTAGGCGTCATTTATTTTTACACGAATCAAAGTAGATAATAATCTATTACTTAGTAAGCAACAACAGAATTTTAATCACAGCTCAGATACACTCTTCAGGAAGATACGATACTGTCCTATTAGCTAATGCTGCTCAAGCCACAAGGCAGAAACTATATGAAGTCATTCTTGAGTTTTCCTCTTCCCTGACCCCAATCTAACACCACACAATCATTCAAACCAGGGGTTCTCAGCCTGTGGGTCGTGACCCCTTTGTAACAATGAAAATACACCTGGCATTAGGAAGGTTGAGAACCACTGAAAACAGTCACTAAACCCAGCTGATTCATGAATCCACCACACTTTACCATAGCTATAGCAACAATCTTAGCTGAGCCCTTTATTACCTTCCATCGCTTCAGAACACAACTCCTACCTAATTTATCCCCTGGTTTCACCTTTGCCTCCTTCAATTAATCCGTCCCAGAACTATTTAGCGATGTTTGTAAATTGCAAATTTGATCACGATGTCACCTGTTTATGTTTAAATTGCTCCTACCAAAAGGGGACAGACGCTATGTTCTTCACATGAGCTTTCACAGAACTCTGTGTGAGCTGCTCCACAGCCATCCTTGCACGTCATATATTCCTAATCACACTCAGCTTCTCCGAGTGCCACACACATGCTCACTGCTCTGCCCGGACTGCTCTATCTCATTGCTGTCTGTCGTCAGCTCCCCTCATTCGTTAAATCTCATCTCTGATGTCACCTGCTGAGTAACCCTCCCTGGGCCGCTCACAACTGATTACTTAGCACATTCTCTGAATCACATACTGAATTCTTTCTAAATTTTATACTAGATCTATTTATACGTTTGTGCCTCTAATTGGATACTAAACCTCCTATGGTAGGAATTTGGGTGTTTCCTTATATTTTGATGACTTAATACAGTGCCTGGGATAGACCTTAGAGGTGAATTAATGCCGTGTACAGGAGACCCACCAACCTCAAAGGATGACACACAGCTCAGAATAAGCTCTGCAGAAGGCATACATCCGAAAACTTAAGGCAGCAAAAAATTGTGAACTATTAATTATTCACACTTATGGACAATGAGAGATTAAAAAATAGTGGACAATACAGAAATCTTTAGTATTTGGCAGATTTACTTTCCTAATAATCTTTTGTTGAGGTTAATGATAAAATTAAATTGTGGGCCAACACACCAGCTGTAGGGTTGATGTTGCAAGAAGTATGCTGGGTAGTAAGTCAGCTGATCTGGAATTAAGAATTCCTCAGGAATAATCCATGAAATCAGCCATTCCTCTGAAAGGGAAGAGTGGGAGAAGGCCCGGAAATGGGACAGCCCTGCTTCCTATCTCACACTGTAAGTCCTGGAGGAGAAACACACTTGTATTTTGAGAAGTGCCTCTGATAGATGGACGGGCATCAAACTGATTCCAACCTATTATGTGAAACTGGTGAAAAGAAAAGAAGGTGCAGAATGGCGGCTGGTGGGGGCCAAAAGCAAAGGCCACTCTACCTTGCTATCAAATACAGAATGAGAGGGAAATACTTGGGGATTCTGTATTCTTGGAACAAACAAACCTGATTGCAATGGGAGATTTCTAGAAATTTGTTCTAGATTTGAGTATTGTGACATCCTTAGTATTGTGACATTTTAATCTAAAAGTTTATTATACAAATCTGTGTGCCTATGAAGACTTTACCATCAACTTTTTCAGCCCCATGTTGTTATCAATGCATTGGAATCTCGCTCTAACAAAATCAGGGCTGACAGACTTTAGAAACACCAAAAAGCTGCAGAGGTTTGAACCCAGCTTACCCACTTAAAAAGTTGAACAAACTTTCTGAGTTCTGGCTATCTTGTCTTGCCTTCTTCATCAAGACAAAATGAGAAAAATCAAAGCATTTTTGAAAGTGCTTACATGTGACAGACAAAAACAACTCATTCAAAACCTCCTAAAAAATTCTACTAGATCCAGAGAATGAACTGATGGCAGTGAGCTTTGCATTTCATGCCTTGGTCTTCCCACTGTTAAACTCACTCTCGTGTCAGGCTCAGGGAGGTAAATATTGGGACAGTGACTCATTTGGTGCTGAGTGTAAGAAGCCTGGGGAGGGGCCCTACGGTGCTACAGGTAATATGAAAATGGTATTTTGGGATCCTTCCAAACTAGACATTTCTATACTAAACAATGAAACTTTCACTGCAGAGACTACAGGATCCAAAATGTCTCTGTTTCCTCCTTTCCCTGACCGGTGTGCCCAGCAACCCTGGCTCATTCACAGTCCCCAGGTATTTATCCTGACCCTGCCTTTCTCAGCACCAAGGGCAAGGGCAGGGAGGTGGGGTGGAGAAGGGAAGGGTAATTAAAATGGTCACCCATTCAGAAGAAAATTGAGTCTGGTAGAGGGGAAGGGCAGGGTCAGGGAGCAAACCCTTAGAGCTAGGGCACCAGGAAGAAAGGGCAAGACAAAAGGAGGGGAGGCAGTGACTTATGTTGTCTTGACAACCAGAGTCCTACTGCTCACAGGGGACTTCCCTGCTGTCTGGGCACAGAACCGCCGGGAGGGCAGGCTGGGAAGGGAAGGGCTGGAGGAGGGAGAAGTGGTGAGCAGTTCTGTGCTCTCTTCTTAGAAGGAGCAGACCTCCTTGACAACCAGAGTCCTACTGCTCACAGGGGACTTCCCTGCTCTGTCTGGGCACAGAACTGCCGGGAGGGCAGGCTGGGAAGGGAAGGGCTGGAGGAGGGAGAAGTGGTGAGCAGTTCTGTGCTCTCTTCTTAGAAGAGCAGACCTCCCAACCTCTACAGATACTACAAACAACAGATTTACAGTGTGCTCAGCCATGTTTTGGAGGACAATTATTGGGGACTGTATTTAAGTAAGTCGACATGGTAGGACTTCAAATTATGCTGGGAAAATAACTAGAGGATAAAAAAGATTAGTCTTGAGGAGAATAAGAGATAAGTATGTGAAGCAGCTGTCAAACTTAAAGAAAGAGCAAAAACATTGGGAGGGGCATGGAGGAGAAGGAAAAATGATTATAATTAATAAAATCGCCTTGGTGTACAAGAGTTGCCAAAGGTATTTGTTTCCAGTTTCCAGGCTGAATTTAAAAACATTTCCATGTAGAAGGCTATTACTCTGATCCCAAGGACAGAGCAGTGACAGCCCCAGAATATCCACATAGTATGGATTTGGGGGCATCAACTGCGGGTAGGAAGGATGGAGAGAGAAGTAATATATAAAACTAGGGGGAAAAAATGAAAACATGAGGGCTTCACCTTGATGCTCATTCACACGGTTAGCCTCCCTCCTGGGAGGGCTAAATTCTCCCCCAGAAATCCTGTGATGTCAGCATTATAGTAGATCCAGACTAAAGCATATTCCCACCAGTTCACCCCTACGTCCTCCCTGCTTCAGTACCAAGTCAGTCTCTACAGGGCACTTGGAAGATTCAGACTAAAGCATATTCCCACCAGTTCACCCCCTACTTCCTCCCTGCCCCAGTACCAAGTCAGTCTCTACAGGGCACTTGGAGAAGCCTCTGAGGACAGGTCCAAATCAAAACTGACAGGTGCTTCCAGGGGGCAAGCTTGATGGGGCTTCACGGTGGAGGCCCAGGCTGGCTGAGGGCCCTGCACTTTCCCGTGGTTGTTTCTCCAGAATTAAGGCAATGGGAGACAGCTGTGGATGGACACGCTCCATCCACAGCCGAAGGCAAGAGGAAATGCCCTTCACTGTGTAACAGGTTAAAGAGATTCCCAACCCCAGGGCAACGTAGCACCCAGATCTCCATCTTAGTGAGGTGACAGTATCTAGGACTTGGGGATCCAAATAGGCCCTCAGAGTAGGATCGACTCAGGTGCCCAGCTGGTCTCATCAGCACTACAGACCCTCCAGTCTACTCTGTTTTGAATGTATCACAGCCCCAGGACTACGATTTCTTAATGGGTGGAGTCCACTCACAGGAGCAGCCCCTGGCAGGACACACTCCTCAGAAAAGCAGGTAAATGCTGAAGACCCATCAGTGCCTTTTGAAAGGCAAAAGAAACCGAACTTGTCTAAAATCCACTGGCACTAAGCAGTGGGCAGGTAAGTGGCCTCTGAATCATGCAGAAGGCCAGAGGACGGCTTCAGCACTCCCGTATCACAGCCAGAGGACCAACAGCTGCGAACTAACCGGGGCTCCGGGAGAGGCCTGGGCACCTGTAAGCCTGCAGCGCCCTCTGGTGCCCGAGGAGAACTCCTATCCCAGCTCCCCAGGCAGCACACACAGATATACTCAGAAAGCATTCAAAGATTACTTTTTATTTGAAAGCAGAAATAATGTTTCTCTCTCTATATTAAATATGTTTCAGTGTCTGGAATATTCTTTAGCCTATACTAGTGTAAACCATCCTTGTCTTGTAATTATTTCTTGTCTCCCAGATGACTTCCCAGGGTGAGGCTGTTGCTTCCATTTGGGAAATGAGGCAAAGGAGAGATTAAGTAACTTGTTAAGTCACACCGAGAGACTCAAAGCAGGATCTGAATTCAGATCTGATATCAAAGCTCATACTATTTCTTTCCCATGTGGAAAGAAAGAGATGGGGAAGGCACAATAGCAGACGCTTCCAGAGGGCAAGCTTGGTGGGGGGCTTCACCGTGGAGGCCCACGCTGGCTGAGGGCACGGCCTTTTCCACAAGGAGTGCCACTAGAACGGGAGGTGGCCTCAAGGGCCCAAGGAAAAACCTCTTTACTTAGGTCCAACCATAGCGCTGGGAACTGGAGTTCCTCAGTTAAAGACCTGGGTGATCCCTGGAGGGAAGAATGAAAGATTCATTTGTTTCTATTTGTGCTTCTTATCCCAAGCACTGTTGAGGAACTCCTGACTCACACTAGTGGTAAGCAGAGGGGTTGCCCCAAGGGGAATGGTGCACGATCTCACGCATTCATTACTGGACACAAAAGTATTAGGTGCCTTCTATGCAGGGCGCAAGGTATTCAAGATGATATAATGGCGAAGAGGACGCAGTCCCTGCTCTCAAGATGTCTAAAGCTGTCACCAAAATGGCAAGTTCTCAGGTTCTTTTTTGTCTTGATAGATGGGCAAGAGATATCAATAAACTGGACTTGAAAAATAGCTATGAGACTGAAATAACTCATGCCATTCTTTTTCTTAACTCTTACGATGAGCAATTCTACTTCTGTTTGACTGTATGAAAATTTAAGAGCACGTACCACATATGGAAGTGCAAACCCACGAAGCACAGGCACGAGGACGCCAGCTGCTCTCCACCTGCTACAGCCTCAAAGACACATTCCAGTAGAGCCTGTCATTACGTGACAGAAGAGGCATCATGTCTTTATTGTAAGACGACTGCAGAGTAAGTGATGTCCAAGAAATACGCTGAGCAGAACCCTGTTACAGGCTGGAGCCCATCGGGGCCCAGAATCTGCAGTCAAGAACTTCCCCTTGGTGAAGTCTAGAGGAAGAGGCATGGGACAAGTGGCACCCACCCTCCCTCGGAAGGCCCAACACCACCAGAGTAACTGGTGGTTAACTGGCAGTGTTATTCCTGCCACTGGGAATAACAATTTCAGTACCTTTAAAGACAGCCTGAGCCAGTGACCAGAGGGCCAGGAAATAATCTGACAGGGAAATCAGAAGACTTGGTTTGAATTCATTTTGCATCTGGGGCTCTTGCAAAAGTATGTATTTTTCTAGAGAAGCTGTGTCAAGAGAGAGGTGAGGTATAAGATACAGTAAGGCACCAGAGCTGAACTGAAAGAAACAATTATAACCTGTGTTTCCTAGGAAACCCAGAACCTTAACTCTGATAATCTCTTCTTGAACGTGAACAGGATGCAGAATGGAGTGACCTAAGACCGGTGCAGTCTGTCGCCCAGAAGTGCTTTAAGGATGAAATCAGACTCTGCAGACAGAGACGAATTCAGATGCCACCATCAGATGCGTATGTTCCTGATGGAGTCAGATGCATGGTCAGACGGATTAGATGGGAATGCGGGCAGGGACTTCCAAGCGAAGCCGATTGTAGGGACCCTGCTTTGTGGGAAGCCTGGTGGGGAGGCAGTGCAGAGCGGTAGTGTGAAGGCGGGTCTGCAATAGGACAACGTAAGTGGAAGCCCAGGTGTGGTGCTTACTAGTTCTATGGTTTGAGGAAGGTTATTTAATCTGAATATAATTTTCTTCACTTACAAAATGAGGACGTATTTACTTATCTCACAGAACTGCACTTTGGTACATAAAGTACAGAGCTGCTTACCTGGCATAGTTAATAATTAATAAATGCCAGTTCTTTTCCTGTTTCATTTACTTGAGCCCTTTGATGGCAGGCCTGGACTTGCCCTTGATAAACCACCAAGGTCACAAACATGCAAAAGAGGCCCTTGAAGTGGAGCTCCACTCACAGGGTACCCATGACTCTGGGGGGACACACGAGAAAAGTGGGAGCAGCTGTCTTTTGGGGAGATGGACAGGCCACCTGGCCGTGCAGCATTCTCCAGCACTCCTAGACTCTGCCACAAACCTTCTCCTGACCTTTTCTGAGAGACAGTTTGTGGAGAGACATGTTTTTGAAGGAAATGATTCCAAGAGCAGGTGTAAGTTGCAGAGCTTGCCATTTAATCTGGGTCTGCTGCTTATTGGACTTAAACCTGCAAATTCTTTTCCTCTTCCTCTCTGTTCTTACTCCCCACTACCCACGGAGCAGACCCTTCTCTTTTTGTCCCTACTCTTTTTGTCAGGCAATTCCATTCCACGTGCCCCCAACTTCTCCCCCACTCCTGCTCTTTCTCTAACTAAGAAATCCTGACATGTATGCCAGGAATGCGTCTGCTGCCCTTTCAACACAGGATCCGACGCCATCTTCGGGGCCACGGGGAGGGCAGAATCATGGAGGTGGCGTTCGTGCACTCTACTGCTGGCCAGGCTCCTATTTTTATTGTGGCATTGCTCTAGGCATCCAGGCAGGAACCGGGCCAGCCTCTCATTCCTTCACTCCACATCAGGACTCCATAATAACCTCACCCCTTACCTTGGCTCGAACTTCCTGCCCACAACCTTCTACCATCAGTGGGGACAGTACAACTCTCGTCTTTCCTTCCAACCCAGTGTAGCTCTGAGTGCTGGTCCCGTTCCCTGACTCTGACTCTGATGCACGCAGGGCTACTGTCAAGTTTCTCCTGTTTCAGACACGAGCAGAGTTTGCACAAGCGGGATTTGCTCCTTGCTGAGACTGCTACCCCTGCTCCCCTCCCCTCCCAATAGAGAGACCTCCTGGTTACACAATTGGATGTTCCAAGCACGGACGCTGACACACAAGGCTAAGTGCATGCGTCCAAGACTCCTCTTTGACTTAACGATGCCTTTTTTGGGCATCTAACTTCTCTTTAGCACCCCTCCTCCACCCTCCTCGCACTATCAACAATCAAGGGAGATTTATAAGCCTGACTCAGATCACAACTCTTCCAACTTTGGCTTGGAAGGAGGGGTCATGAGGTTGAATTTACTCTGTTTTTTTTCTTCTTCCTCGCAGGCTAAAAAGATTGTGCTTAAAATTTGGCAGAAGTGTCTGGAGTCCTAGGCAGTTAGGTATATAGGTCTTTTAAGGGAGCAAGGACAGTAAACAGAGCTGGAAGAAGAAGAAATAAACTTGCCTGCCTGGATACAATGCTGGAGGTTGGAAAATGAGGACAGCTGAGAGGGAGAGATGCACCCATTCTAGGTGGCTGCAGCACCCCTGCCAACCAGAGAGGGTCAGTGGGCACTAATGCCCACCAGCCTGCTCCTTAGAGCACAGAACATAATGGCAGAGAACCCAAGTACCCTGCAGAAGCATATCGCTAGGCTTCTTGTGGTTTCAGGAGCAAACATGTGGCCTCCTGGGTGTAGGACATCACCGAAGTCCTGTAGGAGGGGGCAGGGTGGGTGCAGTGGAGAGGGTGCTGCAGCTCTGGGGAAAGATCAAGTTCTCAGAGTGCTTGCTTACCAAGCAAATAAAGCTGAAGGGTGCAATACTGCACAAACACTTCTTAAAATTAAAACCCAGGCTGTCTAGGGGATAGTAACATGGGCTGACGTTAGCTCGTGGCAGTGCCCTTTATGTTAAATGCAAGTGTGCAAACATGGAGATGTAACCTCTGTGCAACGTCCATGATCAGAACCAAAGACTTGGGTTAGCTTTTATTCCTGCAAATCACAGGGCAAAGATCTGAAATTTAGAGAATCATGTAACTAGAAATCAAAAAACCTGGATTCAAATTCTGCTTGTGAAAAGTAGCACTGTGATCTGGATTAAGTAACTCGTTCTTTGTAAGTCTTTGATTCCTTGCCTTTGACACAGAGGTCGTATCTCTTTCACAGGGTTGGTGAGGCAATCAAATGATATAATATGCTTGTAGGGTTCAGGATAGTATCTGCACAAAATAAACTCTCCACGGGTGTTTGCTGGACAGTAGATCTCCTGATGCAGAAGATGGTCACTGTCCACCCTCCGAGTCCTGCACTGAGCCCTGTCTTGTCTACGTCCAGCACATGGGACCTGCTGGAAGGAGACAGCAAGCGCCAGATCCCTAGAACTGCGAAGGGCGCCACAACTCATGCTCCCTACCTTAAGGAGGCGTCAAGAACACTGTGAAACCAGCAAAAGATACTTGAGAAGAGGGCCAAATATATCTTTAAGAAGATGAGGACAGTGATTTGTAAGGAGAGATGAAAGGCCTCCAACAGGGAAGAACGAGATTCTTCATTTTATTCTAGAATTCGAGTCTGTGGAAGTTCTGGGTAAGGAGAATCCTAACCAGCGACGGTTGCATTTTCATTACACTTAATACAAAACAAAATGAGTTCAGGATAAAGTCTGATTAGACATAAAAACTTTTTGGCAAAAAAGAATATGAGCCAATTGAATAAGTGTTACCACCTGGAAACAGCTCTGACACGTGACTGCAACAGAATCCAGTCACAGTGAGTTTTCAAAGCACCCAGCCACAAAGTCTGGTCTTGCACAATTTTCACATTAGCTTCATTCAAATTCACCAAATACATTCAGAATTTTCCTACTGTTCCAAATAGTGATGTCTCTCCATAAAAAAAAAAAAAAAAAAGCAGCATACACACAAACAGCAAAAACAACACTAAGACCACAGAAAGTGAAAAGGGAAACAAGGGAAATTCAGCAGAACGCCCTCTTCCTGAGTTCCCTTCTGGCCTGAGCGGCGTTTGGGCTTTGCTAGTGTTCACTACCTGCTCAGATGTCGACCTCTGCACCCAGCTCACTGGAGAGGCGGCTCTCGCGGAGTGCAGGAACAAGGGTGGGAAGCGGAGGACGCGCCTGACTCCAAAGCGCTTCTCACGAGGAGTGCCCACTTGACTGCAGTAGCTCTCCCCATCCCCACGTCACCAGGAGCAGTGCTATACCTGAAGAACACTGCTGAACTGCGTAGCTTTCCTGGCCCGTCTGTATTCGTGTTGTGCTTCCTGACGTAAGACCCGGCAATGTTCTGCCTGCTGCTTTAACAAATGAGCTCATGGCACGAAATCACCTGGAAAGGCCTCACAAAGCCCTCGTCACTTAGAAGCCCAAATCTGCACGGCTTAGAGATGGGCATGACGGGGACGGGGGTAGCTGGCAGGCAGAGACTGGTATGGGGTGGGGTGTCCTGAAGATATAAACAGCAGAGCTTATAGCTGAAGCATTAGAAACAGAAAGTACTTTTAATTCTTTTCTTTCCTGAAGAGCACATGTGAAGACCTCACAGTGACTGAACACGTTGCATGTACCTACAGAGACAGACACCATCATCACTCCTGTTTTCCAGTTGCGGAAACCGAAGCTCTAAGAGTAAACACAGAATGGTAATAGTCCACTGTCTAGACTAAGCACTTGGACTTCGGCCTCCCGGCTTTGAACCGCAGCCCCACTGCCTGTTACATCTGTGACCTGAGTGATACTCCTGGTTTCAGCTCTCACCCCAACCCAACTGTGAAACATGTGAAAGTAGACTGTGCCTGTTGTGTTCGTTACCGACAGCCCTCAGCAATACAGTTTTAGTGAATAAAGGAATAAGACCAAAATAAATCCTCAGTTGGAGAGAGGTAAGAATGTCAAGGTAAAGTGGGATGAATGCTATGAACAGCCTGGACACATTTCTACTAGTCAGGCCTAGAAAGAGCTTAGACTGGAGAGCACACACCCCCTTATTCTTGTCTCCTCCCAATCACTAGAGACTTTATAAACATCACCCACTGGGGTAATCAAACTTGGCTTGTAAGTCTTACAGCCTCCACGCTACAGCCCAGAATGAGCCGTGTCTCCCCGTGTCTACCAAGCCCCTGGGCCCGGCCTCCCTTGTATTTAACTTCTCTGCTTTGGAACTCCCCACGCCCTGGCTACATGGAAGGCTTCCCCCTCAGTGATCATGCTCTAATTCTGAGAACAGAGTTCTCTCTCCTTTATCTGGCCAAACCATTTAATATTCTGAGTTACTCAAAGTTCAGGTAAACTTCTTCCTACCTTTTTTATATACGGATCCCAATCTCTTTTTAATTTATCCTGATTCATTATGTTCCTACTAAATAATGTGTTGTGTGCTGAAAGCAATTTGTGATCTGTATGACTTCAGGGGTGATCACGTGCTAGCTAGCTGTGGGGTCTTCCCATTGTGTAGAAGCACCTGAAATATCAACACAGGGGCATCCGACAGAGGGGGAGGAGAAAGGAAGGCTTAATTAGTGACATCTACATGATCCAGAGTAAAGTGTAAGGAGATTCTATTTTTAAGTATGAAGGGATTGAGAGGGAAGATGTTTATTCCTTCATCAAATATTTAGTGAAGATTAATCACTATGTCCCAGGACCTGTGTAAGTTGCTGGAGGTAAGCTAGTTTCAGCCCTTAAAGAACCACAGCCCAGGACAGGGTTTCTCAGTCTTAGCACTACGGACACTTTGGGCAGGATTAATTCATTGTTGGGGTGGAGGGCTACACTTTTAGCGTAGGACGTTTAGTAGCAAGCCTGGCTTCTACCCACCAGAAGCCAATAGGTATCTCACCTGCCTCCTTCCCAGGTGTGACAACCAAATATAGCTCTAGATATTGCTAAATGTCCCCTGGGGGACAAAAGCGTACCCAATTGAGAACCACAAGTTTAGGAAAAGCACTGTGGTAGGAAATATTATCAAAACGGTGACAGTAAAAGACTCCTTCCTGCTAGGGGAAAATAGGCGAGAATGCTATAGGAAGTCTCACAGAATAAATGACATTTTATGCTCAATATCGGAAAAATGTTTTGCAGGAAGCCAAGCAGACAAAAAGAGAGAAAGGAACACCCGGAGGGGAATCAGAGGGCAGTGAGTGGAGAAGGGCCACTCAGGCAGGTGCAAGAGGACAAGCAAAGGGCCGGAGGAAAGAGACCACAGCCCTGTTTCATTCTCCTCCAGGCAATGACAGAGAGTCGGTGCGGAAGGGAATGAAAAATAAGGCTGGGGCCAGATCAGACCCAGTGACAAGGAGGTAAAATTTTAATATAAAGAAATGAATATGCTTTAAAACACAGCAGAGCCTTTTCACACAGAGCCTCAGCTAACCCAGCGTGTTAAATGGGCCCAAGTGAACTGCTTTAGTTGCATCATAGGCCGCTCAGCTCCTCCCATTTTCTAAGCTGGCCTCTGACGCACTCCTGTGCAGCCCTAGGACTTCGGTATTGGGAAAACCACTTTTTTGGGCAAAAGGGTTTCACTCATGGATTTTAAGTGAAGAATTCAGATTTGCTTTTCAGAAAAAGCATTCTCGTGGTGAGCTGAAGATAGAGTAAGGACAAGGGGCACAAGCCCCAAGCCACAGAGACCAGTTAGTATTTTATATGTGGGTTTGGATTAGAGACTATAATTGGCTTTGGAGTCATACAAATTTGGCTTAAAATTCCAATAACTCTGACGGCGGGCATGTTTGCTGAGTTTGCCAAGCTCTACTTTCTCATTCTGTAAAATGGGGCTACCTACCTCACTTGGCCACGTAAGAAAATATCTGTAAACAGAGGTCGGTGCTGGCGCAGAGGAGCACTCAGTAAATACAGATGTGCCTCCTCTTTTTTCACTTAGTCTCTTTATAATTCAAGTTTATTAAAGCCTCTTAGATCCTGTGAAACTTTGGGTATGAAAAGGGAGATTTAATTGCTTGCTGCTAATGAGTTTTCTACTTACAGAACAGATAACGTAATTCCTCTGTAAAAGAAGATACTTTACGAGAGACCTCACAGCATGAGACACAAGGTGACAGAAGAGGTCAGTGTTTGGCTGCTTCTTCCTGTGGGATCTGCCAGGATGTCTCGTAAGAGAGGGTTCAAAACAAGAGTGGCCCAAGCCCAAGTACTACATGTGTCTGTCTGGCTCAGAGACAGCATTTCTGGCCTTCTCCAGGTTAGCAAAGTCAGCATCAGTTCCACGGTTAGAAAGTCAGCAGCTAAAAACTCCACCTGTGTACAAATCCTTCAGGAGATCAAGTGATGCTGGGATTACAAGGCCTGATTATAAAAGTCAACTTGCAAATACAAATTTCCCTCTATTTTTACCACCCTGTGTCAGTAATACTTCTTTAGTTGTGAATATTTATGCTCTTCTCAGAGAAAACAATCTTTATTTCAAGAACACTGATCTGTTTTCCCCTTTTCTTTCCCATTGTTCATAATCACAGCGATGGTAGGTGAAAGGTGTGGGGCTTGGGAACATGAAGGGCGGACATCAGGATCACAGGCAGTGTCTGAAACTCAGTGCGTTATGCCAGCAGACGAACAGAGCCAGACACTTTCAGACTGTAGACAACAAGGTGGTCAGTGAAAGCTTTCTGATAGTCTCAAGGCAGCCTCCATCCTTGCATCTCCATAAAAGAGAATCTATCTTCTTTTATGGTCACAGGTTTCCCGGGCTCTACACTTACCCTTTCAAGTGCAGAATTCAGCATCACGTCCAATTTCTGTACAATTTGAGACTCTCACATGAAGGAGAACTTAGCAGTCTTACCTCTGAACCAGGGTCCCAAAGATAAGATGTAGAAATTTCTGCATGTTTTCAGTGCACAGCCATTTCCACTGTTCCATTAGCAGCAAGAAGAGCAGATCGAGGGCTGCGTCGGCTAACTCTGTTTCTGTTCCTGAGGGACACAAAGGCATCAAAAGTAACTCAGAAGAGACTCACAGCCACATTTCAATGCACTGGTGCACCTGGAGCATCTTGACTTTCACATTGTACTCTTGTAATCCCTTTGCGCTCAAATAAGGAGATGCTCACCTCATACCTAGAAATTTCTAGGTATGAAATTGACAGGCTCTGTATTTGTTTACAATTCTTTTATGTTCCTAATATTGTCACCTAGTAAATTTTTTTATTTTTAATTTTGCATATAGTTATTTTGCCAGCTTAGCTTCTGTTTCTTCACTATTTCCCCAGGATGCTGAATGTATTCTGTTCCAAGTAAGATCTCACTACTAGAAAGCAGATGACTGGCAAGGCATAGTGCAGGGTTTTTCAACCTTTTTTATCTCACAGTACACTTGAACCTATAGTTAAACTTCCGTGGCACACTTAAATAATGTTGTTCAAAAGACAGAGTAAACAAAAGAATATACTTACTGTGTTTGAACGTCTTTCAAAAATTAATTAATTAATGATCTTAAAAAGTTTTCGCAGCACAACTAAGACCCTCTGACAGCACCCCAGGGTGCTGTGGCATCCCAGCTGAAAAGCACGGGCGCCCTCACATTCCACTCCCCACAAAGCAGCATGGACACATTGTGGGCAGATGTGGGCAAAGACCTGGGTTTCATTCTTCTGGGAAAGTCTTCTTTGAAAGCACCTCCTCTACATAGAGCTGCTGGTTGGGATTCAGGAGGTGTAGCTTGCTTTTAAGATAATGTGCAGTTCTAGGAAGAACGCCACACCTTTAGTAAAATGCCATAACAATTCTGATTCCTTTCTTGCTTTGAAGACTTGGAAGGGCCACAGATGAACTTATACCCAGCGCTAAGCTGAGGTCTCCTGAACAAATGCATTTTGTGGAGGGAAGCAACTATTCTCTAATCCTATTTTGGGAGTTCAGTTTCATTTCTGATGTGCTTCCTGGGAGTTCCCCAAGAACACATAACATTCTAGAATCAAGGGTGGCGCCTGTGGCTCAAGGAGTAGGGCGCTGGCCCCATATACTGGGGGTGGCAGGTTCGAGCCCGGCCTTGGCCAAAGCTGCAACAACAACATTCCAGAATGAGTCTGAGACACCTGGTGCTATTGCTGTGTTAATACTATAATTAATCAATCGTCAATAATGACTGTGTTAGTCTAGGTCTCGTGGGTATTCTCTGGGCCAGCTTGCCTATGCTCTTATTTTAGGTGTCTTTAAACATGAATGGCTGCGGATTTGGGCAGCTGTACCTTTACCTTCCATTTCAAGGGGCTGGGAGATGACAGGTTACTGCTTTCTAGCCATTTGCTCAGAGACGGGAGATTCTGTTCCTTGGCAAACAGCATCATCTTGAGCCTCTGTCACTCTTCCGGTTCTGTTATTTTCTCAGGTTTAGCGCTTGCCCGAAGCTGCCACCATGTGGTAACACTTAGTCATAGCAGTAAAAAGAAAGAGAGCAAACAAGGGGCCACGAAGTCCTCTTGAATCAGAAAAGGGGAGATTTTCTATCCTTTGAGCATCTTGAGTTTCTCAGGGCTGGAAGAAGGGCTCAGGCATTAACCATCTATTTAGAGGAATGATGCACAACATTTACAGGCTTGATTTTGGCTAGGAAGACCTTGCTTGACCCACCCCACCTTATTTACAATCTCGTAAGCGTACTCTGATGTTTTCACGTCATCCTGGCTTCATTAATCGTGGGGTCCGAGTGAAGGGATGGGGCTGTCAATGCCACTCTTCACACACTGACACTGAAGTCCACCGAGCAGAGGTGGTTTGTGCCTGGCCTTGTCACCCGAGAGGCAATGGTGAAATCAGCTTTCCCTCTTCTGAAGCCAAGATTTTGGGATCTTTTATTCTCGGTAGAGGCCTTTGTCTTGAAATTGATAAACTTTCTTAACTTCTAGTTCAGCAAACCCACTACTTAGTACCTAGGGCTCTGAATCTTTCCTCTGTAGACCACATCTGCCTCCTGGGAAGCACAGCCGCTGTGTCCCTAATAAAGAAGCGGGTAAGAACCTTCCCCTCTCCTCTTACCCTGCTCTGCTCTGCGGAACTAGGGGGCATAAGCCCTGGTAGTAAATACAGAGGAGTATGGCAGATTCAAGAGGAGTTAACACCAATTATTTAGGTGTCACTGTCCATGTGTTAGAACTGAAAGCTACAGTACAGGTAGAGCCGTGGCACCACCCAGGGAGAGTGTGCAGTCAGAACAGTGAGGCAGACATCAAACCCTGGAAGGCTGAGAAGGGCACCTACAAGGTGACTGAGAAAGGCAGAAAGAGACCAGGTAAGTAGTGCTGCAGGTAATAAAGCAAACTGACTTTCCAGGGCACAGCAGAAGTCTCATATGCCAAAGCACGCCAGAGGACCTTACACAGATGTCCACATTGTGAGCACGGATCCCATCCTGCCGGAGGGTAACTGCTCTGTCTGTGCCCTGCTCCTCGGCTGGACTCAGCTCTGGGGACTATCCTATTTATCCCCATCCCCCAGCATGGCACCTCCAACACCAGAGTTCTGAACACAGCTCACTCATTTGGACAGAACAGGAATTAAAGCTACGAAGTCCAACTACTCCAAATGCCAAGGAAACTTCTCTCTGGCCCCTTCTCTGGGGGAGCAGAGACCTGGCCACTTACCTAGATCACTGCTGTGGACGTCTTGGGCTGGCTTGGTTGCTTCTGACAAGTAACAGTCCATATATGTTTTGGGTGTTTGTTCAGGATCTTTCTCTGGGAGTTCTGCTGGCTCCATTTCCAGTAACTTTGTCTGTTTTTCAATAAAGGATAACATCCCAGACATGGACAGGATCCCTGACTCCTGAAGAAACAGCCAGAGGCACATCACAAAGAATGCAGACAGGAGGGAGCAAACGTAATGATGTGTTTTCCCTGTAAAGTATCGAGGGGACAGAACCCAACTCAACCTGTGACTACATCAGGAAAGGTTTTGTTTTTTGACCCAAGTTGCAAGCAAAACAACCCTACCCTGGGATTCTGGGATCACTTCTGCACACATTTTTTCGGTCACCTGTTCCCTTCTAGGACCTGGCTTTCTTTCTGATCTTGTCATCCATTATCCCAAACCTACTATCCTTGAGAAGCCACTCTGCCACCCAGAGCTGGCAGGAATTCCAAACCATTCATGAGAAAATAATTTAGGACAGAAATTAGAGATCCAGACAGATGTTAGCTGAGCAGGAGTATCTCAACTGCCCAGATCTTAATGCCTCAAATTCTCCGGGCTCGCTTCTTACCACATTGCCTTCCTGGACACAGTAGAGAACCTTGCCATGTGCTTCAGTTGCGTTTACTGCTGGAGCAATTTTACTGGATGAGAACCTCAGTCTGGACCTGGTACAGAAATGAAGAGCAGAAACAGAAAACAATCCATGGTCCTGATCCCCTACAAGCTGGCAAGTATCGAGAATGTATTAAAACAGTAACACTCATGATTATTCCTGGGAGTTTATTATGGTCAGAGGTGCCAGGAAAGACTTGGCTCTGAAAGCCCCCAAGCAATACGTATTCTGGCTCTTAAAAGATAGTACAACGTACTCTAAGCTGTATCTATAGTACACTTGTGAAAGGGCATCAAATAAAATAGGGACCAATCTGTACGTATCATGGTTATATTCCCACAGAAGAGAAGAGTGGCTAGCGCATGCCAGGCACTAATTAAAAACCTGCTGAAGGCTGAACAGATAAGCCGCAGACCAGGTGTCCTGTCACTGCTGTTGGTGCTGCGCCCTTTTTGGGCATCCACCTACCTCCTTACATTCAACCAGAGAAGAAATCCCAACATTGAAACACTGATAACTTCAACGTTTCAAGGAACAGGGGACTTGTAAGCACAGGCATCATGTCCTCCATCAAAATGTAGGCCCAATTTGAAAAGGCTAAGTCCTATGAATCTGTTACTCCTGGCCCACAAGGCATGGAGACAAAGAGAGACGGGGCCACGCACGTGCGCACACACACATACACAGGTACACATACACACACGTAAGTACATACATACACCCACACACATGCACACACCCCACACATACACACACGTAAGTACATACATACACCCACACACATACACACACGTAAGTACATACATACGCCCACACACATGCACACACCCCCACACATACACACATTTTCTCTGTCTGTCTGTCTCTCTGTCCTTCATGATGACTCAGATATATAAAATTTCCTGTTAAGGGTAATGTGGTGCCTTCCACATGTTAACTCTCAAAGCCGCTTCCAGGGAGCAGCTGGGACCCTTGTGCAGCAGGAGAGAACCAGTTACTGAAACAGGCCCTGAGGTCTCCATTCTAGCCCTTTCCTGTTTACTGCTAGTATACGCAACTTCTTAGCCAAGATTTCCAGAAACAATGGCAAATAGAGATCAGTTATATGCCTTAATTCTGAGTAGGAAAAGAAACATCTCAATTTCCCAGGAAAACAGCAAAGAGAATACCCCTATTCCAGAGTTTTCCTTCAGAACTCCCAGGTCAGGTGGGCCTGGGTTCTCTGCAGTGCCTCAGATGCCTCTGGGAGGATCCCCGAGGAGGCCGGGGTCTGGCTTTGCCTAAAAGTTGGTATATATGACCCACTTCCTCTCTTCTACAGCTTGAGAATGAGGGTGAGCCTGGCTGGAGATCGCCCTGAGAACTGGGGGCATCCCTGGGTGATGGGAGGCTCCTTACTTGCTGCTCTTCTTGCTTTCTGTCTGGGACTTGGTTTCCGCCTCAGCCTCACTCAGGTCCTCGGTAGGGCTCTGTGGTTCAGAGCGAGGAAATGCCGTCTTCAAAGTGTCCACGATCGCGCTCACCACTATCTGCAGGGATCAGAGGTGCAGGGTCAGCAAGGCCATTCACAGCCCAGGGGGACACTGCCAGCCCAGCAGTCGTCTCCTAGCGCTTTGTGCAACAGGACAAGCCGGGCCAGGCGACCCAGCACAGCCTCATCCGCTAGGGAAGCCGAATACCAGATGACGACCTAGTGACAACCGTCCTCCCTTTTCTCTATGGCCATAAAATTCTTCTTCCTCACAGAGTAAAACAAACAGTGGCATGAGAAAAGAAGCCAAAACAAACAGCAAGATAAATTAAAACCTAGGAGTTCTGCAGCCTGGTGAAGTTCTTTCCATTTTCATTGTTTTTCTTTTTATATAGAAAAGTGATTTCAGTTTCAAAATTGATAGTACTTCACCAAGCTATAAGTAAAAATAATACAGGTGGGAATATAAAGAGGAAAGGAAGAGTGAAGAAGACAATCAAAAATAAAAGATAAAGTCTAAGGGCACATACAATAAAAACATGCTTAGAGTAATTGTGCATGTGTACGTGTGTATGTATGTGCTTATAGCAATAAAGTAATTCTTTGCTCTAATTCTAGTTTTTAGAGCAAAGAACTAGAACTGGTTTTTCAGGTCAATTCAAACAATTTCTCTTCATCAGGTACAGAAAGAATAAAAAAATCACTCAGGTCAAAATTAAAGTATATAGAGTTGATATAAATTTCTCTATTTGTAAAAAACCAAATAAAATAATCCTCATTAAAGAAAAAAAAATTATATTTCTCAGAATGGGAAAATGACATAAAGATAATGGTTCAAAAGGAAAATGTACAAATGAAACCCTAAAAATATCCAGAAATAGAATGAAACACTTAACTTTGCCTTTGGTGGGCCTTGCTAATTTAACACTGCTAGCTCGGAGCGACCCCACGCCTGCTTCAAGGCATCTCCGTGGTGCCCTCCGCAGGAACACAGACAGCACAGCTAAGTCAGGGCTACGTGGTCAGTAAGACTACAGTGAGGACCAGGGAAGGGCCGACCAGGAGGGACACGGAGGTGGATGGACATAGACAGAGTAGCTCAGACAATTCAACTTGCTCTCTAGGCTCCCAGAATTGTAGTTCTGTGGGGGTGGGGGTGGGGGTCTCCTCGTCTGTCCTGTCCACTGTTGTGTCACCAGCACCTAGTGCAGTGCCTGGCCCCAAACCAAATCCAGTAAGCACATGTTGAAAGAAGCAAGGAATAAACACACCTCCATGGACCCGTGGGGATTTTACCTAGTTGATCCCTTTCTAATTCTAGTTCTTTCCACAGAGCAGTGAATCTCCTCCAAAACCTACCATTGCAATTCCATTTCATTGCGTCCCCCCAAGCCCAGATGACAAGAGGTAGGATCCTCCTCTGCCAACAAGTTGGGTTTCCTAACCCTGTAAAGCTCCTGTCATATTTTGGTAAGTGTAAACCTCGGAGACACCGGGGTTGGGTGGTAATCCCTGCTTACAGGCAGAGATATGCTACGCAAACGCGGAGCAGGTACAAGTCTGACCACACTGCTCTCCAGCAGAGAACCACGGCTTCCATCTCAATCTAGCTTCATGTCTCGCCTCAGAGCTCTCTTTCCTGTGTGACCCAAATTGGGAATGACCTTTCCCTCTGGCCTGTATCTATAAAGATGGAGCTCTGTCCTTAGACGCCTTCACTCACAGTGATGTCTGGAGCTATGACTACACTTACAGTCACTTACCATTTCCCAACAGCTGTGCTCCTGCTCAGGGAACACCATCAGAATGTCAGCACATTGATGATCCAGCCAGTATCTGGCAACAGGCCTTGAAAATTCTAGTCCACACTCTATTGACCCCTCTGTGACATTCCTCCCCATGCCCTACCCCTCTTATTTTTCAAGCCCTGCCTCCATTCTGACGAATACTCTGTATTTATAGGTAGAAACTACAGCTGAACCCAGGGGCACTGCTGGTACCTTGTCTATTCTAGAGACCATGAACGGTTTCTTGACAAAGGCAATCCGAGCGTCGGTGTTCAGAGCAAGGAACTCCTGTACCTCCTCACTGTTAGCGATCTCAGGAATGGCACAGAGTTGCTGCAAAAGACACATGAAAACATTTTAAAGGGAAAGGAAATTCTAGCCCCTGGTTCTCTCCAAGATCTCTCCCCCTTGGCTTGGGAGCCCGGGAATCAGAGTGAAGGCAGAACTGGAGGATGCTGACCTTTAAGAATGATTCCAGGAGGCTCTTACGGGCTTCTACTCTGTCGCTATCCATGTTTCCAAATGGAAGATCCGGAAAGAGCTTTTTAGGACCCTTCACATCTTTAAAAAAAAAAAAAAGAATCATTCATTCATGTTCACAGAGCTATTCCACATAAAACATATAAACAAATTAGAACTACTGACTCTATTTCCTTGTATTTTTTTTCAGGGATGCCAAGTATACCCAGGGATATGATACTAGACTATGGAGGTTACAAGTGAGGGCTCTACGTTTTGGTTCTACTCCCTAATATAAGGACCACAGGCAAGTTGTGTAATCTCTCTAACTTCACTTCTTTTCTGTAAAATGGGGATAATGATAATATCTATCTCGCGGGCTGTTATGAAGATTAAATAACAGGCAAAGCACTTAGAAAAGAACATGGCACATATTTTCAAGCTTATTTCATCATCAACTATTGTTATTAAGAGAAAAATGCGTAATTTTTGTCCAAACTTGTTAAGATGTTTGTGTGATCATCAGCATTTTTTTGTAAACACAGTATCTGGTTACTAGCTTGCAGTAATCTTACAACATTTTAAAATTTTCCTTGTGCCTAGGAGGTAACAAACAACATACAAAAGGCCTGGTTGTTAAAAGAAAGAAAATGGCACAAACTTTGGTATAATATTGTAAGAGCCACCAATCTTTGAATCTGGAAAAATTAATTTAACTCCTCATATTGCCTTATGGGCACAGGTGGAAATGTGAACACTTGTTTTTTGAACTTAAATCAGGCTGGAACAAAGCATATAGTGGCAGACCTCAGAAAGAAAAGAATGTAGTGGTGACCTCAGAAAGAAGGTGACCAGTGCCATCCAGCGCTAAAACTCAAAACTCGGACTGCACACTTGGACAGCATGACCTTCCATGCAGCATTCTCCTCCTCCACCCCCAGGTCCCCTCCATCCAAGAGGCCGCCAAGCTCTCAGAGCTCAGCCCGGCTGGTGGATGGATGTGAGGAGCAAGCAGGCAGCATAGGGCTGGGGAAACTCCTGACTTTTGATGAACTTTCGCAGATCTGGCTTTTCCTCCAGACGGGTCTGTAGATTCAGGAACTCGCGATAGCGGCGATTCACGGTGTGGTAGGCCAGCTGTTGCAGACCACTGCTGTTCTCACCGTCAAGGGCTGTCTCATACTATTGAAGGAACACATCTGTTGACTCAATCAGCCAGGGTCAGGCAATCTTCTGTTCTGGCTTTAATGACTACTTGTTCAACAGCCACACAGTGAGAGGCGAGTAGTGACAAAGGAAGGGAGACTTTTCTATTCTGTTCTAGAACCTCCTCCTCTATCTGACTGCAGACCCGAGTTGTATGTAATGAGCAACTCAAACTCCAGGGGTGACTGAATTAAGATATAAGATGCACCTTTAGTATACCTGGCCATATGAACAAGTTGTGCTGCTTCCTACTACTTTCAGCTGAAATGTCCCTCTCCCAGAGACCTTTTTTATTTACAAAAATAACTCTGTAACTAATTTCAAATCCGCAAAACTAAGTATAAAACAGGAGGCATAACACCTATAAAAATGACAATACTTCTATCACCCCTAATTATAGTCTTAAACATTCTAAGGGGAAAACAATTTGCTATTATACTCAACCAATGATTACCTATGTGTATTATGTGGGGAAAGAACAGATAACCCAAACAGCAGATGAACACAAATCATTAGTTTGCCTGGAATAAATTAAAGGGGCATTTTTTTTTTCTTTGCAGTTTTTGACTGGGGCTGGGTTTGAACCCACCACCCCCGGTACATGAGGCCAGTGCCCTACTCCTTGAGACACAGGTGCCACCCAGGCATGTTTGTTTTGTTTTGGACAGATTAATTTTCCTGTTATTCTTAAAGCTAAGTACATTTTTTTCCTAAGTACACATCATTTGTATTATTAGGAGTCATGTGAAGACTGGAGATGTTATAAGGGGTCAAGGTCTGCTGCCTTCTGCAGCCTTGGTGGGCTGATGTGGGCATATTCCTCAAAGAGCGAACACCATGAGGGGCACGGAAGCCGCATCTGAGCACAAGGGAAGACTTTCCTAGAGGGGAGTTAAGTTGCAGTGAAATCCTGTCGGCAAAACATACAGGTGATCCTTCTTTCTACTTAGTTGCGGTATTGTACTGTGGGCATGTGATGGGAAAGCCTACTTCCTAGTTGGTGGGATTCAAGGCCAGTGTTTAAAATTTCCTAGGCAGATAGGATGGGGTACTCACTATGAGACAATATGAGCAAAACAGGTGCTCAGAACAGTACTGAGAAGGAAAGACTCAGAAAAGAAAGACAGATGGAATGCAAGGTGAAATCTAAAAACCTGGGAATATGATGCTTTCTGTGGAATATTCTGCTCCTTGAGGGATTTCAATGATGATGTTTTTTTTCCATCACATAGAACTGTTTTACTATCAGAATGTATGATAATATTGACATTCAATTTGAAATCATAATATCTGTAAGTCTAAAACTTGCCTATTTTGTAAGGGGTGTGTGTGCTCCTAATTATTTCTATTCTTATTTGAAAATGTCATACTGTTCCTTTCTAAATGCAAGGTGAGGCTGCAGCTGTGTTCAGTAGATCAGGGAAGGCCCTTTCTCTCTCACTTAGATTGAGATTTCATGGGGAGGAGGACAGCACCAAGGCTCATGCCTGGGGGCCACTTTTGGAATCAGAATGAGATAAATTCAAGGTAAATAAAATCCAATGGAGAGGATCATGTCCAGGAATTCTCTTTTTAAACTTCTTCCCTACAAATTTCTTTCTTTTTAAAAATACTAATTATCTTCTATACTTTTAGGAAAGTAGGCTATTTACCTATATTTGAAGGTAGCAAGTTCCTTATTCTTGGAGGTGTTTAAGCACAGACTTGGGGACCACTTGGCAGAGACAACATGAAGTGGTCTGGTTGGGTTAAAGTCCCACTTCCCCGCAAACAGTCTTAGGACAGGCTGCCTCCATGTTACATGGTTTTTAAATTTAAAAAACATACAGCATCCTGGGACCCATCCTCAAAAAATTCTCATTCAGAATCTATCACAGTCTGTTAGAATTTATGTATTTAAGAAGCAGTCAAGTGATTTTCAGGTGCAGCCAAGTTTGGGAACCCCTAAAAAATAGAACCCTCAGTATTCTAACAACCCTAAGATTCTAAGATTATTCACATGAGTACAGGATAAGGGCCTACTCTGCCCATACAGACTCTTGTTGAATTGAGCATTGCAAACTAAGAGTTGTCTCTCCCCTGAGAACATTAGTTTCACCGACCCTCCTTTCCAAACCCATTCCCAGCCAAGAGTGGGTTCCTACAGCTTGAATCTTGTTACCTTCACAGTGTAGAGCGTGTACGGGTGGAATCCAGTGCCACTGTGCTCTCGGGCAGTAATGGTGCCAGTGATTCGAAGGTTCTGTATGACAACTGGGCCATCTGGACTGCTTAGGGGCTCAAAGCTAAAGGTGGAAGAACTAAGAGGACCAGGTGGAGAGGAGGAAAGCAGAACCGGTGGCAGACTAGGATCGAGGGTGCTCACATCATTGGTGAGATCCTTCTCTAAGCATGAGGGTCGTGGGGAGCAGGTCTTTTCTGGCTCCTCCAGCAAAGCTGTAAGACAGGTGCCGTCTCCTTCCTCTACTTCCTTGTCTGCTGTGTCAATCTGGATCTCTGGGCAGGAGTTCAGCATGGAGACCAGCAGGCCTGTCTCTGTCCTTGGCCCTTCTTCGGCTTCTGCTCCTTCATTGCCTTCAGATCCCTCACCATCCTTGGGCTCCAGAGCCTGGGAACCCTCAAGGGCACACAGGGCATCCTGAATCCTGTCAGAGAGGAAGTTGCCTGGAGTCATGAGCATGATGGTTTCTTTGCTCAGTTCAGCGAGTGGAGACTCCAGCTCTGAGTCTTCACATAAGAACAAGGGGCCTCGAATATCTGGCTGTAGGAAATGAGATGAATTGTTTCCTACTTTTCTTTCTTCAGACATTCCACCCACATCTCCCTCTACAGCTTCATGGCCTTCTTCAATCTCTGGGGAGTGGCCTGAAGGCCTCTCTGGCTCACTGCAGCTTGGGTTCACTGGGGCTGCTACTGGGGAAGGGGCTCTCCCTCTCGGCAGATGTTCCACCTCAGCAATCAGTGGCAGAGACGTGGGCACTGAGGGCTGTTCCAGTGCACTGGGTGGGCAGAGTGGCTTAGCCACTTGTGCTGGACTTCTGGCCTTGGAAAGGATACCTACAACTATAAGGTGGATCCAGTCAGGATCTGACAGCTTGCTGATGAATGGTAAGATAACATTGCAAGTAATCAGTTCAACCACTACGTGGCGTCCAGTCCGAGTCTCCAAGTGGGGCTTGGGCACTAGCTCCTGCAGTAATAGATTCACAATGCCACGTGTGTAGTTGACCTCAGCACTGGGGCTGTGCACAGCTGGATGTGGGGCAGTGGCCTGGCAGTAAGCCTCCCAGAGTTGGGATGGCTCCACTGGACCACTTTGCTTTCTTACAGTGGCCTCCTTTGCCTGAATGTAGCTTTGCAGATGACAACCACAGAGAGTCAGAACACTCTGGGCAACAGCTTGACTATCTACCATGCTCATCCTCCTCCGAAGCTCCTGGACCAACCCTTTCATAGCTGCCTCCAGCTCATTCTCGAAGGCTGGCTCCTGGCTCACAGAACGATACCAGGATAACACAAAATCCCGAATAATCATCTTGATGGTGCAGTTGATCTCCTGTTCCAGCTGCCTTTCCGCGTCAGGACATGGAGGGCAGGGGGCCACTGAGATGAAGCGCTCCAGGTGCAGGCGACCTGAAGCCCCCTCAATGGCACTGGAACCCAGCCACCCCCCTAGCACCAATAGCAATGCACATAGAAGGCACAGAAGCCATACATTGATCAGGAGGTGGATAACCAGCAGCCAGCCAAGCAAGAGCCCCATAGCCATCAGCTTCCAGCTACTCAAGAGATTACTGAGGCTACAGCTGGACTCAACTGGGGTCTGCTGGAACGGGGGCACGGACTCTGCCTTCATGGCTGAACAGGCAAGTTGGCTTCCCAAGGTCCCCTTTCTATTTTACATCAGAGTTAGGAAAGGGACATGAACTGTGTTCCAGATAGGAGGAAATCGGGGCACTATTCAGGAACCCCGGCTCCGGGCCCTCGAAGTCCTACAGGCCCTGCAGAGCGACTGCGGCAGCTCTGCCTCCGGTCCTGGCTGTCACTAACGGGGGCCTCGAACTAGCGCCTTTCAGCAGAGATGCTGCTCTCGAGGAGAAGTCCGTGGTCTTCATAATGACCAGGCGGAAGGCCTCTTGGCAGCCCCGGACACTCACAGCGGCCGGCCAGGTCACACGCCGCCAGGAGCCGCGCGACGAGCCTGGGCCCCAGTCGGGAGCGGACTCATTCGGGTCCTCTCTACCGGACTCGGCCTGCAGCCGCCGCAAGTTCGGGCGGCCCCAGCGGCTGCGCTCCGCGCCCTAGATCCGCCGGGGCTGCCGGCCGGCCGGCCGCCGGCGACAACTTCCGGGTCGACGTCAGCGGAGCGAGGCATGCTGGGAGAGCGACCGCGCGCCCGGAGGAGCGACGCTGCCCCGCGCCCTCTGGTGGTGAGAAGCCGCCGCGCCGCACTGCGCACCCGGGTCTGAGCGCGCGCAGAGCGTCTCCACCCCAGGGAGGAGCCTTTTCCCAAAGTGCCACCAGAGAAGGTGGGCAGGCAGCCTCGCAGCTGTCACCCGCAACGCAACGACTCAGACTTCCATATCCTTTAAAGCGCGTCCCAGCTCTGTTTATTAAATGAAGGCTGCAGACATACCTTACTGCTTGGGCACACTCTCAATAATCCAGTTTATTTTAATCCCAGGTGGCCATAGTTTCATTGGCCCGATAGATCTTAACACACACTTCATTTTCTTTAGAGCCCACCCTCCCCTATCCCCAAGTTGCAGCCTACCTAACTTGTTCTCAGTGATTGCAGCATGCAAGACATAAAACATAATACAGAGGTAAATTTATTCCTTAAGTTTTATACACTGCATCACATAATTAAGTTTGTGATTGGGGGTTATTTACTGGTGACATTACCCAAGTAATCAAATATTTTGAGCACCTGCTATGTTCAATCACGGTGGGAGGAAGAGCGGAGGCATAGAAGTGGTCCTTGTTCTCAAGGACCTTGCTGCTAATTGGGGAGTCCACTTCTTTGCACCCAACTGGATATCTAATAGTGCAAGTCAGTGTGGGATAGGGTAAAACGAAAACTTGTAGGTATTGAAAGAAAAGAAGGCTCACTCTGGGTTGCAATTGTTAAAGGGACTTCAGAGAGAATCTTTATGCTGAATGTTCAAGAATAAGGTTTTTTTTTTCCTTCTGTCCACCTCCACCTCTTCTCCTTTCCTCCGTAAATACATAAAAAGGAAAGCAGAAGCAGAGGTGTGTTTCCAGATAGTTCCTCTAATATATTTGTTTTGGAACATGTTCTGTGTATGATTGTTTTCAGTTTTAGTACATTTGCCTTCAGTTGTCTACTCAGAAAAAATGCCTATAGGAAGATTAAATACCTGACAGTAGAAGCAGTATGTGTAAAAGTGTGTTATTCATAGTATTATATGAAGCCAGCTTCCCTCCCCACCTCAGTCCCTAGGAGTTCTGTCTGCAATGCGGCTCTCCTTTTTTATTTTGGCACAAGACATATGTCATTTGCATAGAGCTGCTTATGGTTGCCCATCTCAGCATTCTCTAGGCTGTAAGCAGTCGTTCATCATAATAGCACTGCTCCCAAAATGTTTAACAGAAACTTCAGGCAAATTTCAACCCCAACTGTGCCAATAAGAAGAGTATTGTGGCTTCTTCTCTCATCTCCATTTCTACTGTTTGTGCAAAGATTTCTTTTGAATGCAAAAGGGACTATCCTTTAATCATTTCTAAGGCAAATGGTTTGGTTTAGGAGCAAAGTGTCCATGAGACAGACAGGGAACACTCCTGCGACACTGGAGTGTCAGTTGATGTTTTTGTGGTTCACACCATTTCACTGCTGCCTGCCTTTCCACAGAGAAGGAATGTGAGAACTGGACTCTGCCCCTCTTTGCCTTCCCAGACCTTTCTGTTATCCTTGGGAGCAGTTGGAAGATGACAGTGATGGTCTGAAGAAATGTCTCTGCCACCTAGTTGGAAACTATAACAGGAAGATGAATGATGGAGGAAGTGATTACCATGAGGAAGACTTCCTGTGGCAATTCATAGAGAAAGTTTACTCTGCAGCACAGTCTGCAATGTTCAGGGCAGTAAGGAAATGACCTTGTAAGTGGGCACTATGCCACCTGACCAGATGGTCTGCAGCACGGAGGTAGCCAAGAGTGCCTGCTTCCTGATTCTGAAGCAGATTTGACAGACATGGCAATGCACTTGTCATTTGGACTGGTATGAGCTTCTGCTTAGGGGTCAAAGCAGGCCTCAGTCTCTAAACAGATTAATCACTGGGAGGAGGTGAGAGTCAGGGCTGCTGTGCAGCAGTGTGTGTACATGTGGGAGGCAGTGGGGATGTTTGGCCACACCACTCACCTTCTCCCAATGTCTTTCCTTGTTTTCTTTTTACCATTTCTCAGCTTTAAGGGCGTAGTGCTAGAGAATTGGGGATAACAAGTCAAAGAAGGTACAGTGATTCACCTCAAGGGACTCAGTCTACTTGAAGAGAAACACATATTAATAGATAAATGGAATTAAACACATGATGTGTGTTATGATAGTTGAATAGAAGTATGTACAACAAAGTGGGAACACGAAGGAGGGGTGGTCAACTGGGAAATGGATGGCTCATAAAACATGCACCCCTAAGACAGGAAATGAAAAATAAATAAGTGAATTTCAGGAAATTGTAGGGCAGAGAGGGCAGGGGGCAAATGGAGAGAAGGTCTCTGTACTTGTCAATTCTGCAGAGGCAAAGAGGGCAGGTGGCCTGTGATGAGGGTCCATGCTGAAATCAGCACATGCCTCCCCTCAGTTTTCCCTCAAAGACAGAAGGCAAACTAGCTCAGTAAAGAGAGGCCCAGTGATGGGCCAGGTGAGTGAGGAGAGGTGGAATTATCCCTGTGAGAAATGGCAGAGCTAATGAAGGTCACGTAAGAGAATAAAGCGATACACATTGTTGAGTCTTTTTCTCCAGGGTGTTTCGTATCCTCAGTACAGGAGAGAACCAAGCAGGAGGTGGTCTGCTGTGGGTTAGCAGCTCCAGGGTAGATGAAGTGAAAGGAGAAGTTCGGACCTTCAGTTCCTGAGAAGAGAATTGTTAACATTTAAAACCATGGTGTCTAGGTGTGTGGAAAGACAAATAAGCCAGAGGCAGGAGAATCAAGTATGAGAAGACCACAAGGTGTTCTGAGGGAGAGAGTGAGTGAGCCAGGAAAAAAAAAAAAAGGTTTGTGGTTAAAGGTTAGTCTATGGAAGCCTGTATTGATTCCCTTCTGTTGCTCTGTCCAATTGCCACCAATTTCAGGGCTTACAGCAACCCTAATTTAGAAGGCCGGAGTCCACAATGGGTCAGCAAGACCAGGCTCCTCCAGGGGTCTTCATGGGAGGCTTTGTTTTCTTGCCCTTTCCAGCATCTAGAGGCCACCGAGTTCTTTGGCTCCTGGCCCCACTTGACTTCTACTTCTGATCCTGTTGTCACACCCCTTTTTCCTATTTTGACCCTCCTGACTTCTTCTAAGGACCTTGTGATTACCTTGGGCCCTTCCTGATAAACCAGGATTATATTCCCATCTCAAGATCCTTCATGATACCTTCAATGTCTCTTTTGCTAAATAAAGTAACATATCTAGAGGTCCTGGGGATTCTGATGTGAACATCTTTATGTGTATGTGGGGGGCAGGTATTGTCTGGCCTACCACAGAGCCTGTGTAGCTGAAGATGAAAATGGTTGTGTGATGATAAAGTCTGGGTGTGGCCAATAACGAGTTCACGAGGTAGGGAGTGAAGGACCTGTGGCTAGGTTTGAGGAAGAAATTTTGAGTCTGTGAGTTTGAAGAGGATGATCTACAGGGGCTTGGAAGTCCCCAGTGTTAGAGTAGAGAGAAAGACTGTGATCTCGGCACAAAGGTCCTCAATAAATGAGAAGAAAGACCAGGCAATTGACAGATGCTGTGATAAGAATACAGTACGATAATACTAAAATAGGAGGAAGTTTTGCATAAGCTGGGAAACAAGTCACCGGAAAGCAGCTACCGAGAACTGGGGTGTCCTTCCAGGAGCACCTTCACTCTGGCCGTAGGTGCAGTGACGGTGGATAAATGGTCACCAGAGGGTGGCAGGGACTTTGGCAGTTTAAGGAGAGAGTGCATCTCGTTTCTTTGTTCACTCATCTGTTCTTGTCTCCATCTGTTCAGCTCATAAGGATTAGCTAGATATTGGGAATTCAAAGGTGGACTTTGTGTGGTTTACCTTATTAGAGAATTCACAGTCTAGTCTGAGAGACAGACATTGACACAACATAAGCGGTGTTGTAATAGGAATATGTCAAAATACAGGAATGCAGAGGATTAGGAAAAATTGCACAGGAATGATATCTCAGTTGGCCCTAAAAGTCAGGTAAAATTTCCCATGAAGACAAGGGGAACAGTTCATTTCAGGAATAAGAACAACACTAGAAATGCCGAGTCGGCTCCTATGTGAGGGTTCTAGGGCTGTTACAAAATACCGCAGACTGAGTGGCTTGAACAACAGACATTCATTTTCATAGTCCCGAGTCTGGATGTCCAGGATTAGGTGCTGGAAGACTAGGCTTCTCCTGAGGCCTCTCTGTGCAGCTTCCCGGCACCCACCTTCCTGCTGTGTCCTCACAGGGTCTCTGATCTTGGTGTCTCTCCCTCACTTTATAAGGACTCCAGGGAGATTGTTTTAGGGGCCACCCATGTGACCTTACATGACCTCAATTACCTCTTTACATGCCCTGTTTCCAGAAACATCCTGTAAGGGGAGTTAGGGCTCCAGCGCATGAGTTTTGAAGGGACAGAATTCAGCCTACAGCAGCTTCTTTCCATCTGTGGGTTATGTGAATCATCGTGTTTTGATTATTAGAATACTAAAAAAGGAGGGTAATGATTTTTTTAGTTCCCAATACTTGTTTTTATTACGTGCAAACATGGAAACAACACCCAACTAATAGAGAGATCTAGGCTTAATTTCCATGTCTGCCTCTGTGGAGTGCCAAGTACTCTAGTAAGACCCTCCCACTGCAGAACAACCAGATACTGAATAGGAAGCACCTTTCAAGGAATTAATGGTCTCAGATGAGGATAAGAAGTAGGTGAGGAGTTCAGGGTAAACCATCCCATCACATACTAAAAACAAAACAAAGCAAGACAAAACAGAAGACAAACTGAGAGGTGAGTGGAACTGGGAGCAGTGAGCCGTGGGCAGATGAAAGAGGAAGAGTGGCCTCAGATGCAGAGGCCCTTAGCAGAACACAATCCAGGTTCCTGGTGAAACTCAGGGACAGACATTGACAGAACATAAGCAGTGTTTTAATAGGAATATGTCAAAATACAGGAATACTAGACTCCCACTTTCAGCCACCAGACTTGGGGGAGTTGAAGAAGTTCTAGGTCAGTGGCATTCTCAAGCTCTTGGACAACATAGATAAAAATCTTTTCTGGAAGAAAGTATCTTCATTTTTAGTCCATAAAATAAGCACAATTTTAATATAGAGACATATGAACTCTAAATCCAAGGCCATCAAGTCTATGAGAAGGCAGGCAAGCATGAGTGAGAATCAGAAGAAATAACAAACAGCTTATTAAATCACCAGGTGTAGAGGTGTGAAAATTAACTTCTGCTGAACACAGAAGATCCATGTGAATTCCAAAGGAATGAAATATAAATACTTCCTAGCAATAACAGATTGTCAAAGGTGGCCATACAGATCAAAACATAGCCAAATGGGACTCCTATATATAAAAAAATGTATAACTACTGAAATAAAAAGCCTTAACATTGTGTTAAATAGTTGATTATATATAGCTGAAGAGAAAATTAATGACCTGGAGTTTTTGTTGAATGAAATTACAAATACTGCAGTGTAGAGAACCAGGGGATAGAATATATGGAAGAGAAACTAAGGTAAGTGGATGATAGAATAAAAATTATAATATTTACATAATCAAAAGCCCCCCCAGGGAAGATAACAGAGAGAATGGAGAAGAGTAAACATTTAAATAGGTTTTGAGGAGAATTTTCTAAAACTAGAATGAAAACATAAACCCATGATATAAAGAAGATCAATAAGGCCAAATGTTGATTGTATCAAAAGACTAATAAAAAGGAAAAAAATCAAGTGAAATGGAGAATGAAAAGGAGAGAGAAACATAATAAACAAAATGAAGTTTAAAAAACGAGACATAATAACAGATAGGAGAGATTAAAGGCATAACTTTATGATAGCAAATTTAAATTCCAAGATAAAATGGAAAAAAATTAGAGAAATATGATGTACAAAATTATATCAAAAATAAATATGTTATCTGAATAAACATATACCTGTTAAGAAACTAAGTAACATTTTGAAAGTTTACCTCGAAAAAAATGACAGATGGTTTTTGGCCAATTCTCCCCAAACCTATTCCAAATAGAATAGGTAATTTCGAATTTATGTAATCACATATAAACTCTTTAAAAGGATAAAAGTTCAGACTTTGCAATTCACAAGTATGGTATAATCCTGAAATCAAAGCTGGGCAAGGCAGAAAATATATAGGCTACCCTCTCTCATAAATTTAGATGCAAACATTTCTTTAAGTATTAGCTAATTAACTCTATTCATGTATACTCATAGATGAACAAAAAATAGTGAGGGTGGTTGAACGTTAAAAACTCCATAATCTCAGCCACTACATTAAAGGAGCAAATACATAAGTTAGCTTAGTAGTTGCAGTAAAAGCGTTCAATAATATTGAACAGTCATTCATGATTTCAAGTAAAAAACAAACAAGCCTCATAATAGACTATTATAGGAGGACATTTCCTTACTTTAAAGTATCTTTCTAAATGGGAACATTAGAAGCACTTTCCCTGTTCCTTTCTTTTCTTAGATTTAAATATTTTAACAGCTCTACTGAGGTATAATTGACATGAGAAAAATGGCAAATACTTCATCCTGCTCCCTCTCCGAGGCAACCACTGATTAGCTCTGTGTCACTTCAGTTGAGGATGTATTTTCCCAGATTTTACACATGATGTTGTTTTTACGTCTGCTTTCCTTCACTCAGTGTAATTACTCTGAGGCTCACGCACGTTGTTACGGGTCAGTAGCTGATTCTTTTTTATAGCTCAGTAGTAGTCCATGGTAGGGATGGACAGATGATAAAGAATTTGTTCTTTTGCCTGTTGATGGATACTCATTTTTTGGTTTTTAGTTATTTCAAATAAAGATGGTGTGAACATTGGCATGCAAATCTTCGTAGAGAGATATCCTTTCATTTCTCTTGGTAAAATACAGGTTGAACATTCCTAAGTCAAAAACCCAAATCCAAAACTTCTGGGCATCAAATATGATGCCATAAGTGGAAAATTCTACACCTGACCTCATGTGACAGGCTTCAGTCAAAACACAGTCAAAACTTTGTTTTAAGCACAACATTATTGAAAATATTGTATAAAATTACCTTTAACCTGTGCATGAAAGGGATATATGAGCATAACTGAGTTTTGTATTGAAGCTTGAGTCCCATTGCGAGGATATCTCATTGTATATGTGAGTCCTTATGAATGTTTCAAGACACGCAAAATCAAGAAATATACTATCTGTGCATCGGAAACTTGCAAATGGATGCAAGTTCTTTGCAAATATCTTCTCTGCTTGTAGCAACACCAACCAGCCGAACAAGTTGAAACGTGGCGCAGATGAATCAGAAAGGATGCTATCAATTGTTTTTCTTGAAAGTGAAATAACAGACCATAGTAGTCTGTCTGAAAACTTTCATAGTGGTAATGCCCTAACGCCATTTTGTACATAGAACCAGGCTTACTCCATTTTGCTAAGGACTTTGCTAAGGGCTTTAAACACTCCCTCTTTAAACTCAACAGAAAGCTGCAGAGTTAAGTAAAAACTGTAAAATCCTGTGAAATCACAGCTCTCCCTGCTAAGCACTCCCCTTACCCTATAGATTTAACCTTGCAGGTGTTGGCTTTTATGAAACTTGGCTGGAGTTAAGGATATCCCCTCCTGCACTGAAAGCACCGAATAAAAAGTTTGTTCTCCTACTTCGGGGGGTCGAGAGACTTGGTGGCGTGAGCCTGCTCTGGACCCCTGGCCAGTAAAGGACCCCTGCTTAATTTGAACTCAGTGTGCTGGTGTTTCTCTATTCCACTTGCTTCGGGTATAACATGGTGACCTATATATGTGCAAATATTCCAAAATCCAAAAAATCCAAAATTTAAAACACTTCTGGATCTAAGCATTTCAAGTAAGAGATAATCTCCCGATATTTGCTAGTGAATTGACTACATTGTGTGGTAGCTGTACACTGAAACTTTTTAAGAGACTCTAGAACTGTTTCCTAAAGTGATTATGTAATTTTATATTCCCCCAGGAATGTATGATGTGTCCTGTTACATCACAGCTTTGCTGACATTGGTATGGGTTTTGTTTTTTGAGTTTTTAGTATGTTTTCTTTGATTTTAAACATTTAATGGGTGTGTAGTATATCCAATTGTGATTTTTATTTGTAGTTCCCTAATGAAATGTCTATTTATATCTATTTATGTCTTAGATGAAGCGTGTGTTAAAATATTTTGCCCAATTTTATTGGCTTGTTTGTTTCATTGTTTCATTGTTATTGAGTTTTTAAGGTTCATTTTGTATTCTGGTTGTAATTTCTTTACAAGTATCTTTTCTAAGGCTGTGGTTTGCTTTACATTAGGTTTTGAATAACAAAAGCCCTTAATTTTGAAGAAGTCCATTTTATCACACCTCTTTCCAGAGCCCCTTGTCACCAACTTCCCAGTCATGGTCCGTCCAAGCCCCTGCTGATCTAGCCAAACTATTGGCCGCAGCCCGTAGGTTGGTGTAATCATGCAATCACGTGTCTGGCCATTCTCCTTCTGTGATGGTTAATTTTAGGTGTCAATTTCAGGATTAAGAATTATCTGGAGAAAATGGTAAAGGATATTTCTGGGTATCTGTGGGGTGTTTCTAGTGAGAATGGCATGTGAGTCAGTGAGCAGGGAAACTTCACCCTCAGTGTGGATGAGCATGGTCCAATCAGCAGGGACCCCAAATAATACAAAAAGGGATTTCCCTTCTCTCCTAAATCTGGGGTGCACTCTTCTTCTACTGTATCAGAACTGCAGGGCCTCTGGATTTTAGATTTCAGGACTTGGCGCTAGCCCCCTGCTTCCTTCCGGTTCTCCGGCCTTCAGTCTCTGACTGAGCTACTCCGTCAGCCCCCTGGTTCCCAGGTTTTCAGAGTGGACTGAGCCACTGCATCAGCATCCCCGGGTCTCTAGCTGGAGAGGCCTTCTTGAGTGGGACTTCTCAGGCTCCATAATCACATGAGTCAATTTCCCTAATTCCCTTTCATATACTTATATGTAAATATCTTGCTGGTTCTATCTATCTCTCTGAAGAACCCTGATTAATGCACTTTCCAAGAAAAATGATAAAACAGGTGTACTGTTTGAAGTTCTGCCCACTGGGAAGATTTCCCTTCACCACTGTCCTTCGGGGGTGTTCCAGAGAGAGCCTGCAGGGCTGCAGCTGTCTACGTCTGCACGGAGCTTGTATATTATGCAGAACCATCTGTAAACAAAACCCAAGTTTCCTCTTCTTTTGTCAATTGAATTTAGGGAATTCTCTGGAGGTCATAGATGTGGGCTCTGGGAGAAGGCAGTACAGCACAAGAGGACTGGAGGCATCTGGGTCACTCTTCCGTGTAACTTACTTGTACCTCAGAGTCCACCTGGGCCCGATCTTATTAATATCAATTGCATTTGATGATGGAGTGCTACTGTGTATGCACAGACTTGTGGCTTATTGGGTCAGATAACACCCAGTCCAGTGGCATTCTGATTGGAGGTGGATTGTGGTTAAGCATTTGGTCTCTAGCCAAAAGCTGTTTCTCCAAAGGAGAGTAGTTGGCAGGGATTTGCTCTAAAATCTGAAGAGTCTGCAGTGCGATTCACCTGTAAGGACAGCCAAAGGCTCCAGATATATCTCTGTCTGCCACTGACCTTTCAACCACTATTGGATCTGATGGATCCTTTGGCCCAAGAGGCAGGGCAGTTTGCATGCCAGCTGAGCCCTGTTGCAGAACCTTTTTTTGTTTAACACCAGCAGCTGTTTGGGTGACTCAATAAATGGGTGGGAGTAATATACCTAAATGAGGAATACTTTTCCTTGTAAATGCAATGGGCATCACTAGACATTGTGCTTAAGATATCTAGGGCTATCTTGCCATGTGCTATAACACTAGACCCCTAGACATTTTAAGGAGGTAAAAGGCATCTGAATTTTATTAGATTTATTTCTCCCTCTCTGACATGAAAACGTCTTAGCAATCAATCTAGAGTAGTTTCCACTTCTAGCTAACTAGGTCCAATCCACATAACATCATCAAAGCTATCGATGTAATGGACTCGTGTAACGGCTCATGGATGGGAAAGGTGACCGAGATCCCTGCAGGGTAAATTATGACACAGGGCTGGAGAGTTGATGATAAATTTCTGAAATGAGACAGTGAAATGAGAAGTGCTCTCTATTGTCAACTGAGAGCAAATGACTTTTGTTGGTCTTTAGTAAAAGGTATTGATTAAAAAAAATACACGTGCCAGCTTAATAACTACATACCAGATGCCAAGGTTTATGTCAATTTGTTCAAGCAATGAAATCACATCTGGAAGAGCAGGTGCAGTTGGAGTTACCACCTGGACAGGTTTATGAAAACCCACTGCATTCTCCGGGACCCATCTGTTTTCACCTTCCCAAATACAAGGGCTGAATGGGACCGTGTTGAGTATCACCACCCTCCTCACGCGAAGTCCTTGAAGTGGCACTAATCTCTGATGTCCCTCTATTGCTTTTGGTTTACTGTTTCCCCAAATAGAAGCAGGTCTAGTGGCTTCTACGTGGCCTCAGTACTCACTTCACTGGCGGGAGAACAAATGTGGGGATTCTGCCAGTTTCTGAGTATGTCTATTTCAGTTATGCTGTCTATAACTGGGAAAATAATAGCTACAGTGCAGACCCAAGGGAAGATGTACCTGAGCTAAAAATTCATTGATCACCTGATTTCTTTAAGTCCCTCCTCTGACAGTTTGGGTCTCCTAGAGCTTGTGACAGTTCAGAACCAGTATTTAGTAATCCTCCAAAAGTCTGATTATTTCCTTTTTCCCAAAGCAGTTACCCATCAAGTCTAAAGATTGAGTGAGAGGCTATGAGTATCTGTTTTGATGATTCAGCTTAAGCTTCTATTCACTTGGCTTCCACTTAATTTGTAGACTGCCCATCTGTTTCTTTTTTAAGGGCAGTGATCAACTGGTGATACCACTGGGCTCTGAGCTCTGTGAATCAGACTATTCTGATTGCTGCTTTTACCCTGCTATCCATTACAATAGGCCATTCTCATCTTGACTTTGGTGATTAAGTGCTACTGTGTGGCCATTTCTACCCTGTCATCCAATTATCTCCATTGCATGTAAAGTATCAGACTTCCTAGGCAGCAGTGCCCACTGTAATTACTGACCCAGAGATAACAGTGACTACAGATCTCCTCAAGGGTGTTAGGGCTCCTGTCACAATTTATTTCTCATAGTTGTGAAAAGAATGTCTCTGGACCCTCCCAGGTTGGGTGAGCAGGTCTCCCTAAGCCTTTGGCGACACCTTCCTCTACAGCAGTGGTTCTCAACCTTTCTAATGCCGCGGCCCTTTAATACAGTTCCTGTGGGTTGTGACCCACAAGTTGAGAACCATTGTTCTACCATATAGCATGGCAATCCCAGCGTTTAAACTGCCTTTAGTATTGGCCAACTATTGGTCCATGTCTCAGCCAACCAATCTAACAAACTTTCAGAGTCCTTTCTAACTCCTTGAGCTATAGCTTTTGAAC
The DNA here is from genome assembly GCA_963574655.1 of Perodicticus potto. Lineage (NCBI taxonomy): Eukaryota > Metazoa > Chordata > Mammalia > Primates > Lorisidae > Perodicticus > Perodicticus potto. The sequence continues at coordinate 57,299 of CAUYRH010130273.1, read as the reverse complement.
GTAGAATCTGCTTAGAGAGTTCATATCAATAAATCTGGCCTGATGCAAACTTATGTTTCTTCCACCATTTTCCACATGTGTACTATCTGTTCTCATACATATTCCCTATATTTCTATTATAAATTTTAAAAATCATATAGTTCATGACTTACACCTTGGACCTCAGCCTTTGGGGTCTGCTGGGACTTGAATTTAGCAATAGGTCTCAAAGCAAAAGGCAGTGGTGGGGATGGTCCTGGGCAGAATCACTATTGTCTAGCAAGGGGAGGCCATTATGGCTTCTCCAGGCAAAGTAGGGTTGACCTCTTCATACTTGGAAAGAAGGAAGGCATCTACTAATTTTTGGCAAAGACTCAGCAGAATTTAAGGATTCAATATTGCCAGCTTCATCAGGGTCTGTCCATATGTCTTTATTCCAGTTTTCAGTTTCCTATTACTTTCCAACATCTATAGAACACATTCTGTGAGGTTCGAAAATCAATTTGTATTATAATTCAGCCAATCTTGGTAGATGAGGCTCTGAGTTTGGCTTTCAGAAATCTCAGCTCTGTGCCTATAAGTGATAACGTTCTTTTTCAGGGATGACATAGACACTTTTAGTTCATTTATGCTGAGCTGGAGCTGGAAGTGTGAAGTCCTGAGATCAAGCTCATTTTTTTTCCTTCTCCATTTCTCCAGCACAGTTACAAACAAACAACTAATGTCATTATGCTAAGTTGGTTTAGCTAAGCTGTCCTAAGGATCATTTGCATGGTCACCCATAACTTGACCTTTCATAGGTGCATGATCAGAGGTATCCAATGGTGATATTTTGTGTATCTCTATTGCTACATTATGTGATTGACTGACAGTGTCCTCTTTACCATGGGAAGTAGACTCATCAGGGCCTGTACATACAGTTCGATAAGAAAAACAATCTCCCAAATCCTAGACACAGTTTAGAAAACTCACTAGTAAGATTTTATTTCTCTAGAGCCATTCTTGGTACTAAGATTTATATAAGTCAGGAGTCTCCAGAAAAATAAACCCAAAAGATACATATGACAAGCAGGTTCGTGGCCTGCTGGTTACCATTTCAGCCCATGGCATGTTGGGCTACAGTTTCTACAGACTGCATTAAATCTGGTGAGACCCACCCACACAAGCTGAAGCAAGCAATAAGAGATAGTAGAAGCCTGGGATTAATGGCAGGCTGCTCCCCCAAGATTCAGGGAAGCTTCCCAGGGTGGGTGGTCCATGTGTGTCCATCTGTGGACACAGATGATGAACCCTGGAAAGCAGTCCACCCTGGGTTTTACACCCTGGGAGCAACATGGGTTTTATAGCCTGAAGGCAATATTAGATGCTAGGCTAAAGCATTGTAAGGCTTCCTGTTCTAGATGGGACAAGAACAGAGCCCAGGATGTTCTAGCTAGTTCTTTCTTATGTATTATATTCCTATACATTTTAAGTCACTCTTGAGAACTACAAGCAATAAAGGAAAGAGAAGTGTGTAGGTCAAAGGCCTCCAAGAGAACCATCCTACTAAACATGTATGTATGGGGGCGTGTGTGTGTCTGTGTATAATTGCTGTTATAAATAAAAGATATAATATTAAATGTACTTACAAATATATAAATTTAGTAACTTTGTTGATACATAAATTGTGTATCTATCAAAAGATTTATTTCGTCAATCATCTTCTGCAATTGTGGGGCTGGAAAGTTTGGGATCTATAGGGCAGGACTTGGGCAGGCCATCCATGGCAGTCCAAATCTGCAGTCTTGAGGTAGAATTTCACTTTCTCCAGGAAGCCTCTTAAGGCATTTAAGCCTAACCTCTTAAATCTCTTAAGCTTTTCCACTATTTGGGTGTGGTACAACCATATTTTTAAGGATAATCTCTGTTATTTAAAATCAATTGATTGTAGATGCTAATTACATCTACACATACCTTCACAATAACACCTCGTGTTTGGTTAAATAACTTAATGCTGGGACCTAGTCAAATTGATGCACAATAACTAACCATGAGGTCAGTAAGTACTTTTTCTATATCTATTAAGATATTCATATAGTCTGTTAATATGGTGAATTACATTGATCAAGGTTCTAATGTTAAGCCAACATTGAATTTGTGAGGTAAGCCTGATTTGATTATAATGAATTGTGCTTTTTAAAAATATATTCCTGGATGCGACTGGCCAAAATTTAAAGACTTTTTTTGCATTTGTGTTTATGAGGGATCTACATATTTTCATTATATATACATACACATGTATATACATATGAAGATATATGTGTGTATACACACATGCTCCTTGAGTTGTAAAACAGGATATGTACCAATAAACCCATCATAAGTTGAAAATTTCTTAAAGTCAAAAAGATATTTTCAAATTACAATATTTTTAATTTATAATGGGTTTATCTGGACATAATCCAGTTGTAAGTTGAGGAGCATACTAAATGCCTATCACTTTTGCACCATTGTAAAGTTGAAGAATTGTATGTTGAATCATCATAAGTTGGAGACCTTCTGTATGTACCTGTATTTTTTTTTCTTGTGATGCCTTTGGTTTGGATATAAGTCCAAATGCTATCTTTATAGAATGAGTTAAAAAATAGTTCCCCATTTTCAATTCTATGCATTATTATGTTTGATCATCTATTTGCCCCCTAATTGACTAATGGGATGGATCCCTTTCAAATTGTGTTCCAGCTTTCATCGGTTAGTGTTAGAATGGTATGTAGTTTTCCATGTATTTACTCTTAATTTATTTGTGTAATTGTATTTAAAGTGGATTTATTTTGGGTAGTTACTAGTTCTTCCTTTTTAATCTAACATGTCAATCTCTGCCATTTATTTATTTATTTGCAGACAGGGTCTCACTCAGCTGCCCAGGCTAGTGTGCTGTGTAGACAGCCCAGCTCACAGCAACCTGAGACTACTGGGTTCAAGTGATCTTCCTGCCTCAGCATAGATGGGACTATAGGCACCCACTACAACACCTGGCTAATTATTTTTTTAGGCGAGACAGGGTCTCATGCTTGCTCAGGCTGGTCTCAAATCCCCAAGCTCAAGCACGCCTCCCGCCTTGGCTTCCCATAGTGCTAGGATTAACAGTATGAGCCATTGTGCCTGGCCAATCTCTGTCTTTAGTTAAGATACTTATGATGCTAACATTTATTATGATTATTTACATGAGTTTAAATCTATCATCTTGTTATTTCTTTGTCATTTTTTCTACATATACTTTTTTCCCGTTTTTCTTTCTTTTCTTGCATTAATCGAACATTTTAATAACACCATATTATCTCCTTTGTTTTTTTCATTTGCATATTTTTTTTCTTTAGGGTTTCTTTAAGGATTTATAGTATATATTATTAACTTAACAACGTATCCTATCATATTATACCACCTTGCATATAGTTTAAAAGTATTACAACAGTATATAGTCATTTCTCTATTTTTGGCTATTATAATATTGTTGTTACACATTTAACTGCATCATATTTTGTGAACCCCAGAAAAAATTTATTATTTTTTGTTTTGCTTTAAAGACCTTGAATTAATAAACCTAGACTTTTTGTTTACCCATACAGTTACCATGTCTCTTGGCTCTTCATTTCTTTGTGTAGATCCCTATTTCTTTCTGGTATCATTTTCTTTCTGCCTAAAGGACTTCCTTAACATTTCTTATAGTACAGTTCTGATGAAAAGAAAACCTTTCATCTTTTGTATACCTGAAAAAGTTTTTGTCTTTGAAAGATATGTTTTCTTGGTATGAAATTCTAAGTTGAAAGGTCCCCCTCACCCCCGTTCTTTAAAGATTATTGCTTCACTTTCTTCTGGATTTCAATGTTTTCTAACTAGGTTCTAACATTCTCTTAGGTTAATTCTTCTGTATAAAACATGCCTTTCACCTCTTGCTGCTTTAACATTTTCTTTTAAACTTTGGTTTATGCTGTCTGCTGCATAGGAAACCATAGCATACATCTACCGCATTTATGTACAGTAACGCTCCCGTAAATATCCTTGGACTTTTCCCTTCCAGGCCTGAGTGAGACAACTACCACAGTTTTCCCCTTACAGCAACTAAGTATTCGTAGAGCAAAACTTTTCTCTAATAACCCCAAATCTCATTCAGTTAATGCATCTGGCTTGAAACGTAGGTTGCCTAGGTGACGCTTTCCCTCTCCATCATGTCTTATTTTATCTTCTTACAGTTTTACTGATAAAAAATAAAATGCAAAGTACCTTCATCCCAATATTTCACACTCAATATGAAATAATGAATTAATGTGACTGCTAATTGTCTGCAGGGATTCATTCTCTCTTTCTTCCTTTTAATAACAGAATTTTAGATAGGCACAAGACTGCTTAGCTACAGGTCACAGGTCTCACAACTTTCCTGCAGCTACATGCAGACGTGTGACAAATTTAGGTCAGTGATATATATATATATATATCTGAGATACGTCCAACAGTCTGTGTTACCTCCTTAAAGACAGGTTATTCACCCTGGACTCCCAGCTAGCACAGAATTGATAACAACTTAGACCCACAAATAGAAGCCACAGGCTTGTACCAAGGATAACACCTCTGTCTGCTAGCAAAAGACCTTGGGTTGCCTCCTGAGAGTCTATTTTCTTAGGAATATTAGCTCAAAACAAAATACAACTCCATCATTTTGGGATCTTTTGCTATATCAGTTCACCTTATATCTTTGCTAATGCAGATAGGCAAAAGTTAATTACAATAAAAACTACCATTTGGAAAGCAAAGGATGAGAAAAGGCATCAAATCTTCCTGGGCACAAATTGTGAAGACTGTCTCTACGCGCACATGAAAGCAGGTTCTTTGCTTAGCACACCTGGCCACGCTTGGTAAATCCATTATCTATTATCCATTGTTCCTTTCCTTTGCCTTCTGGATTTTCTTCTTCTTTCCACAGTTCTCTCTCTATCTTTAAAATACGTGTTGAAGAATGTGCCTTTTTTGGTACTGCACACAACTTCACAGCCCAATTCTTGCTAGCATAGCTTTGGGGGGCTCAAAAGTCTCAAGTGTAGCTTTCGGGATTGAATAATCTCGTACTTCTAAATGCTAGGGGTTTGATTTTTGTGTTAATACAATGCTTCACAAACTAATTAGCTTTTGATCTTTGTATTTGTAATACATTCCATGTAAAATAAGCACACCCAGTGATCTCTTCACATTGTGGTTTAAACATCTGTCAGATCTCTTAGTCACTACCTTTTGTGCTCATAACTCGCAATCAGTATAATGATAGCTATATTGAAGCAACTTGCAAAATAGTCTGCAGTGTGAAGGCTCCATCCTTAATCTGGTCTCCAGCAATAATGTACTAGGTTATCTCCCGTTCTCTGGTTGATGAGGGCAGGTTGATTCTTGAGAAAGGCTCTGAGTTTATCAGAGTCTCATTGTCTGATACTTGGGCATGCAGAATCTGTTGGCTCTTCCAGTGCTACTGAACCCCAGTCCTCATCTCTGTCTTTTAGATTTCATCTCATCTTTAAGGTTCTGATGAGAAAGTTTCACTTACCAGTCCTGCTCACAACCTACTGTCCTCAACCTGGTCACACTTGGCTAAAAGATAGCAATCCTTCCAGCTAAAATTCATAGGGTTCCACTATCAAAAAGAAGAAAGAAAGAATATATATTGATTTGGTACAGTTAGCAGTCTCTTCCACACATATGAATCGGAAATTAAGAAACAAAACTCATCTCTTTCAGATATGATGACTTATCTATAATTTAATAACGTGTTATTAAAAATAGTGATAGGGTTTATTTAGGAGACTGGCTGAAGAAAAATACAAAGAAATTATTCACATATCTATATAATGTCAATGAAACTTTAAAAAATAAAATTTACTTTTCTGAGAAGCTGAGACAGGAAGATTGCTTGAGCCAGGATTTTAAGACCAGCCTGAGCAAGAGTGAGACCCCATCTCTACTAAAAATAGAAAAATTAGCCAGGCATTGTAGCAGGTGCCTGTAGTCCCAGATACTAGGGAGGCTGAGGCAGGAGGATCACTTGCACCCTCTCAGGAGTTCAGGGTTGCTGTGAGCTAGGGTGAGACCGGTTGCTCTAGCCTGGGATAACAGAGTGATACTCTGTCTCAAAATAAATAAATTATAATAGCAAAAAATATATACCTAGATACAGATCTAACCAAACATGTAAGAACTTTGTGGAGAAAATTATAAAACATGATTGGAAAACATTAATGTTCATGGAGATAAAGGCTCAATACTATAAAGATAGCAATTAATTTTCCCCAAATTGATTTATAATGCAATTCCAGTAAAATTCTCAACAGTGTTTAGAGCTTAACATACACCTTGATTTTATAATTTATATGGGAATTAAAAGATCATGGATTGGGCGGCACCTGTGGCTCAAAGGAGTAGGGTGCCAACCCCATATACTGGAGGTGGTGGGTTCAAACCCAGCCCCAGCCAAAAAAAAAAAAAAAAGATCATGGATAGTTAAAAGACTAGAGAACTAGAGAAGAGTAAAATGGAAAAACCTACCTGACTAGATCCCAAGTTTTTCTTATAAAGTTATAGTGACTACAAGTATGTGATATTGGTACCTGGATAAACAAAATGTCTAATGAAATGGGACACATCAAAACAGACTGATGAATAAATATGGCTTTCAGAGCAACTGGAGAACAGGGGGAGGGACTATTAGTAATGGTCCTGGGACAATTGGTTTTTCCATACCGAAAAAATGGTGACATTTTATCCCTACTGTACCAACACCACAAAAAAATCAATTCTAGATGAATTAAGGACTTAAACGTAAAAACTTCAAAACTGTCAGAAGAAAATATGAGAGACTATATTTCAGAACTCAGGGGGTAGAGAAATATCTTGGAAAAATATAAAAATCACTAACTAAAATGAAAGGATTGATAAATTTCATTAAAGTAGAACGTAGAATTTCTCTTCATCGTATTTCCCATGAAAAAAGCAGAAAGACAGGCTATATATTAACAGAAGTTATTGCAATACATGTAATTGAAAACACATTCATATGTATCAAAAACCAATTATAAACCAATCAGGAAAAATATCTAATTTGAAAAACTGGCAAAATAAATGAATAGGCATTCACAGAATAGGAAATATGAATAGTGAATAAGAATTTAAAATTACTGTCAAACTCATTAAAAAATTAGGGAAGCATCAATCAAGACTAAAAATTAGCACATCTATTAAATAGACAGGAAGTCTGACAATGCTCAATATTACATAGATGTGAATTAGCAGGAACTTTTATTCTGGTAGGTGTGTGAGTCTCAAAGCACTTTGGAAAATAACGCTGTAAAATTTAACACTTGCGTAATTTATTTCCTATCAGTCCCTCTTCTAGGTATATATCTTATAAAAACTCTTTTCTTGTGCACATATATGATTGTTCATAGCAGTATTTTTCATAATATAAAAATAAACCTGGAAACACCTCAAGTGCTCTCATTAACAGAACCACAGCTACCGGCAGCAACGTGGATAAATCTCTGTGACAAAACAGGAGTTTAAAGCAATACTTTTCAAACGTTAATATGTGGGTATCTTGTTAAAATAAATATTGCTATTTAGTAGATCTGAGCTGAGGTCTCAGATTCTGCATTTCAAACAGAGTTTTTGCTACTGGGCCACAGATAACATTTTGAGTAGCAAATCCTGAGTCTGTATATGGTAGATTCCTTCTTTATGGAGCTCAAAATTAAGCCGTACCACAATGTGTTATTGATATGTACAGTACATGCATATGGGATAAACTAGCAAGACAATTAGAAAAGTTAGGATAGTGGTAATTACCTAGCAGAACAGGAAGAGGAGTGAAGAGTGTGTTATATCAGGTCTATGCAAGATGCTAGAAATGTGATAGCTTTTAAATTGCATAGAAGGCCAGGGATTTTGTTATATTGACTAACTAGCTCTGTACTTTTGACCTCATCCTTTTGACACCGACTCATTCTGGAACACAACAGGATTAGATTAGTAGGCATTTTCAATTCTCACCATGCACCTGACTCACCTAGAGAGATTTCACAGACACCAGTACCTACTTCTCACCTCTAGATATTCTGATTCAATCAATCTGAGTTGAAACCTGAGTTTCAATGTTTACCAAGATTGCCATGCGGTGCTAATGTACAGGGAGGGTTAGAGACGCTGTCACAGAGCACCTGCACTGTCCCTCTTAATGCCAGCCATCTGGGATTGGAATATACAAAATTTTTTTTCTTATGAACTGAACTTGAAAAGAGTTCCCTGGTTCAGCTTACATCTAATATTCTTTAGTAGTTAAAATAGGAGCTTTCAGACTGTAATCTTCATGACCATTCAGGCTGTGTCTTATGAATCATTTTGCCCTGGTTTTTGCTGTAATGCCTGGCAGACTTGTCACGTAGTGTTTGTAGTGCCCCTGAATGATGGTTAGCAGAACTCAGTGGCACATTGACATTAAGCAGAAGTCTCCTCCAGGCCAATTTTCATCTGTCCTCTGGGCTCCCACAGCCACCGACATCTACTCCATCAGGCCACCACGACCCCTTAGAGCAATCACTTGCTTGCAGCTGAGCTGTGAGATCCTCAAAGCCAGGCTCAGGTGGTATTATTCTTCAGCCCCCAGAGCTCGGTCTAGTCCCTCAACAGCTGTTTCAGTAAGGCAGTGGATAAATGACTTTTGAAAAACTTTCCATAGTATGCTATGACCCTTTGCTGCTTCTGTTCTGGTCATGATTTAAACCTTCCCCAGTCAGGACTTCAGGAGCATTAATCTGCGGACAGGTTCTCTCATTCATGCTCTGCAGATGTGCACAGGGTAAGAGATGGGTGTTCACTCTGGGCAAGATGCACCGCAGTACTATTTCCCTCTTAAATAGTCTTTATTTTTTTACAGCAGTTTTAGTTTTAGGGCAAAATTAAGCATAAAGTGCTGAGAGTTCTGCTATGCTCCTACACATGGCCTCCTCAACCAATGGCACCCCCCACCCAAGAGTAGATGACTCTAATTGTGGGTCACTATGAAAGTTGTGAGACAGATTGTATTACAGTCCATTATTTCACTTCCAAGAAACACAGTCTGCAGCGTCCTTTCTGATTCACCCATCCAAGTTTCAACTTGCTCACCTCATTGGTGTTGCTGGGAGGGCTTCATTTGTTTCCATCGGCTTGAATTTTACACTTCTTGATTTTTTATGTGTCTCGAAACTTTCCCAATGACCCATGTAATCCAGAACCTCCGTGGAAGTGTCATGACCACATAGAGTCAATAGTTTACCCTGCAGTTTACTCTTGGTGTTGTACGGATTTTGACAAACACGGAACGTGTGTGCACCACTGCAGTGCTGGACTCAACTCTCTCATGACCCTGAAACCCTCTGTGCTCTGATTTCTCTCCCTCCAAACCCCTGTGGGGTTTTTACTGTCTTTGTGGTTTCGCCTATTCCAGAATGTTATACACAATAGGCCGTTGGACAATGTAGTTTCAAAGGAGTTTCATTCTCCTTATAATGTTGATGAGAAAAAAAATCCCAATTCCTTGTGGGGGCCACTGTCTGGCATTGGCAGGTTTTCCCTGTGTCTGCATGAGATGCGGGAAACCCATCTGCCAGTTTCTTCCCACATGTCAGAGATGGGTGTGATGGGCGGATTGATGTGCCACCGTGGGCCCAGTCTGGGTGCGTGTGGATGGGTGTTTGAGTGTGTCCTGGGATGAGATGCTGTCCTTTTGGGGCTGGTTCCCCCTGGTCCTCTGAGCTGCTGTCTCCCACCAAAGACCCAGAAGTGGAATAATTGGGTAAATAATTGCCTGACTTGTTTTGATTAACCTTTCCTAAATATCTATTTCAATGTTTGATATTAGAAATGTTTTGGTTTTTATTTCAAATTTTGGTAATGTTTTTGTCACCAGAAATACGTTGTAGGAACTTAACTCTTGTTTACATCTATTCGCCTATGGTAAAGTTGGCTTCATCATACAGTTTTGCTTAAAATCGAAGTTTCTAAGAACCTAATGGTGACATGAAGTGAGGACTTAATCTAGTTAGAATTACAGTCTGTAGCATTTGCAGATTGACTTATTCACTGAGTAATATGCGCTAAGGTTCCTTCATGCCTTTTCATGGCATGAGAGCTCATTTCTGTTAAGTGTTGAACAATATTCCATTATCTGAAGGTGCTATGGCACCAGTTACCTGCTGAGGGACAACTCGGCTGCTTCTAAGTTTTGGCAATTGTGAATAAAGTTTTAACAATCAGCTGTGCGCAGGTTGTGATGTGAACATAAGTTTTCAAGTCCTTTGGATAAATACAAAGGCACTTGATGACTGAATAGTATGGTAAGAGTACATTGAGTTTTATGAGAAACTACCAAACTCTTCCGAAGTGGTCATGCCATTTCTCATTCCCAACAGCAATAAATGAGAGTTTCTGTTGCTTCATATTCTTATCAACATTTGGCGGTATGTATTTTCCAGATTTTAGCTATTCTGATAGGTACCTGATACTATCTCCCTCTTGTTTTAATTTGCATTTCTCCAGACATGTAATATGAAGCATTTTTCCATATGCTTTTGTGCCATTTTTTTTGTCAATAAAAATTGGCAAATAACCTGTTGGTTTTCTTATTATTGAGTTTTTAAGAGGTTTCTTTTCAATATTTTTGATAATAGTCTTTTGTTAGATTTGTTATCTGCACATATTTTCCCCCAGTCTGTGGTTTCCCTTCTGACTTTCTTGACACAGATTTTTTTAAAGTTGTTGGCTATAAATTTGAGATCTGATTATTTGCCTCTTTATGCCAGAAGCAGCAAAAGGAAAAAATCTAGTGAATTAAGGATGTAGGTTCATATTGCCCTGATTGACCACGGCTTCATCATCTTTTGCTTTGGCAGGCAGTGGCACACCCGTCGTTTCTCCATCCCTTAAGTGTGAGTGGACACAGAGAATGTTGTGGATTGACACTCACCTCTCCCCTGTGCCAGATCCCACCCTGTCCCTCCTTACCAGGCTGTCAGTGGCCACAAACTGAATAAGAGTGGCAGTGGCCTCTGCTCTCTCTCACAATCTCTTAGACTTTCATGGAAGCTGACAAGTGCTGAAAAGTGATTAGCACTTGTACAGATACAGAGTTGTAGATTTGACTCACCAAAGAGAAGAATTGCTCTGTTTATTCCTCCTTGGCAGTCTCCTGACGGCTCACTCAGTGGACAAAAAGGCTCCCTTGGAGTGTGAAGTGAGTGAAAGAGACAGAGGGAGAGAGAGTGGCTGAGAGAGGCCTCAAGGAAGTATGCCCTGTAAAGATGCCCAGCATTTTCACCTGGGACTTCCTGCGAGGTCAGAGGTGGCCCACTGATTTAAATTCTTCATGTGTGGGGACAGGAGCCTTAGATGACAGACGTGCAGTGGCAATGGATCTTGGCTGCTGATAGGATCTATATTCTGGCTGAGCCCAGGCAAACGGCAGTGGGGAATGTCCTTAATGAGCTGTCTGGGCTTGTGAGGGGCATTTGGGGCCTTCGGGCATGTCTTCTGGCTACCTTGGGAGACAGATGAAATGAAGAGATCTCTGAGAACAAAGTGAAAGGGCCTTAGGAGGACAGTTTCAGAGTGTGGGGGAAGGAGGAGTGAACCTGGCATTGACGTGGTTCCTGGCCATTCCTCCTGTCCACTCCGCTGGTTCTACAAATAAACCTTGCCTTTTTGCTCTTCCTTCTGAAGTCCAAGTCCCTGTGTATCTTCTTCCAGCTAATCTTTCTGCCTCGCCTATCTCCTCCTGTCTCCCTGCGTGAATCCCGTCCTCATCGCCCTCCCCTGCACGATGCCTTCTCTTCCTGCTCCTTTCTTCTGCACTGGCCTTTAACCCTCTTTGTCCCTTTCATTCCTCCCTAATTTTACCCAAAGGGAATTAAAGAACACAAGCGTACTAGCAAAACAAGGCTGATTCTTTCATTCCTTTGTAGTTTTGGAAAACAGCTTTAAACATGTATAGGCAGACTAATGCTGAAAGAGGTATTGTGAATTTATTGTCTTCTGCCTGTAGGTAGAAACTCACTGACACCACCCCCAGGAATGCACAGGTCCCAGAAGAGGTTCTCTAGAAATTTTAGTAATATGCAATTTTGCAGAAGGACACTTAGTGTGCTGGTTCAGAGTGAAGACTCCAGAAATTGTACCCACGATGCAGTTTTAGGGCTGAGATTTGCAGACTGTATGCCCTCAGATAAGCCAGCTAAACTTGCTGTGTCTCGGTTTTCTCAGATGGAAATCATGACTCGTTTATGAACACTCCAGAGGATTGTTATGAGGGCTAACAAGTTAATATATGTAGAATATTTTATGTTTACTGGCATGATAGAGTCTGGTGCATAATATGTGCCTTATCATATATAAATGTTTGTTATTTTTAAGGAAACACTTGAGTTTTTTACTGGACATTTTTGGGCTTTGTGGCACCCTTCATATCTTAATATTCTCCCTGTATAGGGTGATAAGTGGGAGGGGATAGGACTGAAGCGACCATTGCTGGAGAAGTCAAAATACTTCTAAATTCTGTTAGTTGTTGAGCCCGAGGGCAGACATTGAACATGGAAGGCCCATGCTGACATCAGTAGGCTTCCCAGGGGTCTCCAGCCCCCTCTATCATTCATACGAAGCTGCAGACAGCAGCCCAGGTTCGCCTTCTGCAGCTGTCTACAGTAGGGACTTGTCAGGGGTGAAATGAAAAATTTTATCATCATTTCTAATTTTTCTCGATGTCTCAGTCATGGAAGGCTTCACACTCGGGGCCATCTGGGTGTCGTCAAAGCATCAGGTTTAAAGAGAAAAGATGATGAATCGTGAATGTTTATGAGGAAATGGTAGCAATTATAATGATGGTAATGAAGAGCGAAGTGGAGAGATCAGCCTTTTGGGATGCTTCTCCCGAATCTAGGATGGTGGAGGAAAGTGCTTCAGTGGGCTTGGGCATTACCATTGTGCCAAGATGGATGGAGCTTCTTATCCAAAAGCCCTTCCAGATTCATTATTTTTTAGAAATATGCCTTGTGGAACCAGGTTTGCAAGTTTTACATTGAGTGAACAGCTATTTCTTATGTTAAGTTATTTCAGCTGAAGAATAGAGAATTGTTGAAATAAATGGCTGGAGAATTCGAATTGCATTCATTCTTGACATTGGAGCTGACAAATAGCTCATTCCCCACTGAAATGGAAAGCTTATTACTCCGAGGCAGGTTCAAGGGAGAGGGGGTGTTTGTGTTTTATTTTACTGTAACTCTTCTGGAGGCTGTGATAGAGAAAAATAGAATGCTTTTCTGAAATCCTACTGGGATCCATGCCTTGCCCCATTCTCCACATTTGACTGAAAATAAAACCAATTAAATCAGATTAATTTATAACCAGTATTAAACCCACTCTGACAGGTGCTTATTACCACCTGAGCGTGGTGTTCCTGGGTAGCACAGACCTGATTGGTCGTGGAGGACACGTGACTATTGCCTGTCCTGATGGGTTGAGCTGGAGCACCGGCCAGTGTGAACCCTACCCCTCAGGGCCGTCTCCAAGAGGAATGATCCATGCTGGAGATGCCCTTATGGGATCTGGAGGATGCTTTCACCAGACCCCTGGAAGCTGTTCATGTGAAAATTGCAGATTTCTCTGTGACATCTCCTCAGTGCTGTGCAGTGCAGTGGCCCCCACCCCTCTGCCAGCACGAATCACCCCATGGAGTGTGGCATCCAATGAGGACTCAACATAGTGAGGCCTGTGGACGTTGCAGGCTCATGGGGTTGCTAGGCTAGACTCACCTGGGCCCTCCTGTCATGAAGTCAGCCTGCTCCTTCTTGATGGTGTCTTTAGAGGAAAGGGGACACAGCTGCCCGTCCTCTGTACACCACCCCTTCCTGTGCTCATAGTCCTTGACCTCCCTGTTAGCTCACCTTGTCTTCTCAAGCCCGTCAGAGGCCGGCACATCTACCAGACTTCATGAGTGATAACTGGCCCAGGTAAACATGGAGAACAGCCACCCCACTAACTCTGTTGACTTAGTGCTGATTACTGATATATACAGTCCTGATGAAAGGGCTCCCCCGGCCCTGCCATTGTCCAGATGGAAATCAGAGACATGCTCTTCATGGCTCTTCAGCTTCATTCACCTCTCAGTCTAAGGCTCCCCAGCAGGAATCCCCGAGGCAGAGTGTGTGATGATCCACACAGCCTCAGGAGTGACGGTTGCAGGTATTTTGACTACTTTTGAGTTGTGCACTGTGAGAACTGGGCTTGAGGTTGGAGAACAGGCCAGGACCTGGGGGCTGAAATCTCAGCAGGAGCTGGAATTTGGCCTTGACCAGATCAGCACAACATAACTCAGTGCTTCTGGGGCCCCTTCTTTCACAAGGCTTGAGAGAGGTAGTCTTCAGGCTTGGGGTTACAAAAAGAGCCATGTCAGTGGGTGTTGTGTCCAGTTTATTTAACAAAAGCTGTTTCTTGGCTCACCTCAGTCCCTTAATGGCTTTAGAAATAGAACCAGTGCTGGTCTCTTATACAAGCTCCAGAATCTTAATGTGGGCATGTAACCCATCCCAGCTGTCTGTAACTTGGGTCACAGAGTGCTTAGGAAAGGATGCTTAACAGAAGCCTTTTAAAATTACATGCTTTTGTGAGAAGAATTAAAGGTTCCTTAGAAGGAAGACTGCAGATAGAAAGCTGAAGAAACTGCTGAAGATTCAGAATTGTGCATTTATCCGCAGAGGGGCTTTTAATGGAAGTATACAGATTTAGCTGAACTGAAGAAATTATTCAACTTGCGTCTGCAGGAAAAACCAGAGGTAGATTAAGTAATGATTGATAAATTAAGTGGGTAATTATTTCTATTTTTTAAACTTTTTGTTTTAATTGCATTTCCTTTTTTAATGCATAAAGTACAAAGAAGTCTTATGCTGAGTTCAGACAAGTCATTTGATGTTTGGGAAATGAGGAAAAAAAGATACAAGATGTGGCAGGGAGTGAGAAAATACATAGACTCCCAGGAGAGTGGTCATCCCTAAGGAAAGAAAGTCTGGCCGGCCAACTTGACCTCTATGTAAAGAGAGCCTGAGGGTCTGGCAGAGAACCATTCTGAGTAATGTTGTGACTGACATTCAGGCCTGTACTTGCACAGAGAACCCCCTCCTCCCTCTAATTTCTGTCCTGGGACCTTGGAAGACAGTTGCGTGTATAGAAATAACTATAGGAAGGACCATTTTCTAAAGTTCTCCAAGACTCTGAGGACCAGCAGCAGGGTCCTCGTGTCACCCTGACTAATTCTACTCCTAAATGAAAGTGGAGGCATTCTTGCTCCATATTCTGAGACCACTTTGCAGATTTGCTACTTTAAACAGCTTCGCTGAGACGTGAGTGGGATGTAGTAAACTGCACGCTTCAATTCAGGAAGATTCTCCCCAGGAAACTATTACCAGAATGACGATGGACACACTCACTGTCCCCCCAGCTTTGCCTGTACCCCATGGTAACCCCTCCCTCATGACTCCCCCTGACCTCCTCTTTTCAGCCTTCCACTAACCTGCTTTCTGTAATTTTAAGTAAGTTTGCATTTTCTAGAAATTTCTTGAACTATTATTTATTCTTTTTTCCTGGATTTTTTTTTAAATTTGGCATAATTATTTTGAGGCTCATCCAGGTTATTGAATGTATCGTGTACCGAGAGTGTATTTTTAGTTGTTGAGTAACATTCTGTTGTATGCATATGCCACCAATTGTCTAGTCATCTGTTGATGGATACTTGTATTATCTGTTGATTTTTGGCTATCACAAATGAAGTTGGTGCAAAGACAGTCCGTTCAAGTCTTTGTACAAACACATACTTCCATATCATTTGGATGTAGAGCTGGGGTGGAATGTCAGAATTATATGACAGGTATATGTTTTAATTTGCTTTTCATTGCTTATATATAGGGTATATATAGTTGATTGTTGTATATTGGCCCTGTATATGTTTTAAAAAACTGGCAGCTGGTTTTTAAAGTTATTGTGCCTTTTTATACTCTCACCGGCAGTGTATGAGAGTTTTACATATTTGCTTCATATTCTCACCAACATCTGGTGTGGTCAATAATTTAAATTTAGACATTCTAATATGTGTGTAGCAATATTTTACGGTTACGCTTTTCTCTTGAGTGAGCTTTGATGGTCTGTGTCTTTCAAGAAATTTTTCCATTTCATCTAGATTATTGAATTTATTTACATAGTGCTGTTCATAATGTTGTTTTGTTACTTTTGTAATATCCACAGAGTCTGACTGAACTTTTTAATAAGTGAGATTTTGATTTCATTGATTTTCTCTATTGCTTTTCTGTTTTCTATTTTAATAATTTTCATTCTGATATTTGTCATTTTCTTTCTTTTGCTTACTTGGGATTTCATTTGCTTTTTTCCTTAAGGTGGAAGCTGAAGTCATTGACTTGAAACACTTCTTATTTTCTCAGATGAATATTTAGTACTATAAATTTCTCTCTTATGACTATATTGGCTGCACCCCACAAATTTGCCTGTGTTATGATATCTAGCTATCATGATGATTTTCATATATGAATTATAATGTTCCATATATAGTAGAATAGTATATATAACTATATATTCAGTTCAAAATACTTTCTAATTTTTCTTTGATTGATATAGTCTTTGGAGATTTTCTGTATAACTCTCTACCCTTATAGTCAGAGTGTACATGTGGTATGACTTTACTACTTTTCAGTCTATTGTATTATGACCCAGAAGATGTCTGTCTTGGTTTTTAGCCTATGTGTACTTGAAATGAATGTTTATTCTGCTGAATTTTGGTGGCATGTTCCACAAATCTCAATTAGGTTAAATTGATACAGTTCTTTATGCCCCTTATATTCTGACTGTATTCTGTTTAGTTGTTTTATCATTTATTGAGAGCAGCAATGAGACTCCAAGTATAATTGAAAATTTTTCTATTTATCCTTGTAGTTTACTTCATTTTTTCTTTGTATTTTTGAAATTATTTTAGGTGCATTAACTTTTAAAACTGTATTATCTACTCGATTAAGTAATCCATATATAATTATGAAGTAACATCTTTATTTCTGGTAATACTCTTTTTCTGAAATCTACTTTGTCATATTAATATTTTCAATACAACCTTCTTTTAATTAATGTCATACCCTTTCTCATTTTTTTAAATTTAGCTAATTTTTTTTTTTATTATTGGGGATTCATTGAGGGTACAAAGTACCAGGTTACATTGATTGCTTGTGTCAGATAAAGGCCCTCCCAAAAGGAGTCAGACATCCTTTATATCACTGGACACCAGAGGAATAGAACCTTCTCTAAAGAAGACAGATGGATGGCTAACAAACATATGAAAAAATGCTCATTGTCCCTAATTGTTAGAGAAATGCAAATCAAAATTTAATGCATTTTTTGTTTTTATATTTAATGTGGATTTCTTATAGACAAGGTAATAGGCAATTATTGTATTTTTAAATTATAATTTGAAAACCTCAGTTTTTAGTGTTGGTGTTTAGACCATTTACTTTTAATGTGATTATTGACATCTGTATTGAAATCTCCCATCTTGCTATTGGTTTTCTAGTTGTCCTATCTGTTCTTCTTCCCCTTTTTCATATTTTTCTGCCTTCCTTTGAATTATTTATTATTATTTTTTTATTTTTTCTTTTCTTTTTTTCTTTTTTTTGTAGAGACAGAGTCTCACTTTATTGCTCTCAGTGGGGTGCCGGGGCATTACACATCTCACAGCAACCTCCAACTCCTGGGGGCTTAGGTGATTCTCTTGCCTCAGGCTCCCAAGTAGCTGGGACTACAGGTGCCTGCCACAACACCCGACTATTTTTCTGTTTTTGCAGTTCGGCCGAGGCCGGGTTTGAACCTGCCACCTTTGGTATATGGGGCTGGCGCCCTACTCACTGAGCCACAGGTGCCACCCAATTATTTTTTATTTTTATCTTTATCTGTCTGTTACTTACTAGCTATATATCTTTATTGTATTATTTTAGTTGCATTATAATAAGAACGTTTAGTTGCAGTCTACTTTAGTAATAATTATTTCTTCACATATAAGAATCTTACAACAGCATACTTCCATTTCTCTCTCTGTTTTTGTGCTATGTTTGACTCACTTTCTACTTTTATGTATGTTATAAAATGCGTAATGCATTGTTATTTTTGCTTTTAATAGTAAACTTTTTCTTAAAATATTTAAACTAAAAGAAAAAAAAAGCCTTACACAGTTTCCATTTCTTTTTTATTTCTTTCCTTTCCCCTCTTTTTTTTTCTTTTTGAGACAGATTTTCATTCTGTCACCCAGGCTAGAGTGCTGTGGAGTAATCATAGCTCACAGGAACCTCAAACTCTTGGGAGCAAGAGATCCTCTTGCTTCTGCCTCCCAAGTTGCTAGGACTATAGATACCTACCTCTAACCCTAGCTGATTTTTTTATTTTTAGTAGAGTTGGGGTCTTGCTTTTGCTCAGGCTGTTCTGGAACTCCTGAGCTCAAGCAATCCTCCTACTTCTACCTCCTAAAGTGCTAGAATTACAGGCATGAACCATGATGCCCAGCCATAGTTTCCACCTCTGGGGTTCTTTATTCTTTTGTATAATTGTAAGTTACCATTTGGATTATATGTTTTTCCATGGAATAATTTATTTAACATTTCTTATAAAGCAGGTCTTCTGGTAGTTAATTCAACTTCTTTATGTGCGAAAATATTTTTATTTTGGGCGGCACCTGTGGCTCAAGGAGTAGAGCGCCAGCCCCATATACTGGAGGTGGCGGGTTCAAACCCAGCCCTGGCCAAAACTATAAAAAAAAAAAAAAAAAGAAAAGAAAATATTTTTATTTTACATTCATTTTTAAAAGATATTTTTATTAGATAAAGAATTATAGTTTGCTAGTTTTTTTTTCAGTACTTTGAAATACTTCTGTTTGTGTTGCTTTTAATAAAAAATCTGCAGTCTGTATAATACATGTGTTTCTCTAGCTGCTTTTAAGATTTTTTATTTGTCATTGATTTCAAGAAATTTGCCTTTGTATAAGTTTTTCTTTGGTTTGTTTCTTATGCTTGGAATTTGTTGAGATTCTTCGATCTATAAAAATATAGTTTTCATAAAATTTGGAAAAATTTTACCCATTATTTCCTGAAATATTTTTTTCTGTTCCTTCCATCTCTCCTTTCCTCGATAAGCCCAGTTATATGTAGATCAGACTACTTGCAAATTCCCCACAGCTCACTGATGTTCATTTTCTTCCAGTCTTATTTCTCTGTTTTTTATTTGGGGTAGTTATATTACAGTGTATTAAAGTTCACTAATCTTTATGCCATTTATAATTTATCATTAATTCCATCCTATGACTCTTCCATTTCATACATTGTAGCTTTTATGTCTAGAAGTTCAATTGGGGTTCTTAAACAATATCTTCCATGTCTCTGCTTAACACATTAGGTTTTTAATCCATTTTGTCAACCATAAGGAATGCAATTAAAAATAACTATGTCGATATCACTAATTCTATCTTATTTTCTTATTTCTGAGTCAGTTTCGACTAGTTATTTTTTCCCTTTATTATGGGTTATATTTTTCTGCCTCTGTGATGTATGGTAATTTTTTACTGGATGTCAAACATTTTGAATTTTACCTTATTGGATGCTTGATCCTTGTGCATTCTATCAATGTTCTTGAGTTTTGTTCTGGGGTATCTTTTTGTGGCTTGGAAGCAATTTGATCTCCTCGGGTCTCACTTTTAAGATCTGTTGAGCAAGACCAGAGCAGTGTGTAATCTGAGGATGAATTTTTTTTTCACGACCATTTAGGCAAGTCTCTTCGAATACTTAATGCACCGTGAATTGTGAAGTTTTCCACTCTTGCTGGAGGAAACAGACACATTCACAGTCCTGTGTGAGCCATGCACTTTGTTCTTTCTGTTCTATTTGGTTGTTTTTTTGATCTTACACAATTCCCGTACGTGCAAGTGTTAACCATACTCAGCTGAATACTTCACCAGTGGTTCTCAACCTTCCTAATGCCGCAGCCCTTTAATACAGTTCCTATGGGTTGTGACCCACAGGTTGAGAACAGCTGCTTTAGAGGATTTTCAGATCTCTGGAGAGTTTTCTATGTGACTCTCTTCTCACTGATAGTCTTTGCTACTGAATTCTGTCTGGACCTCTCTGGGCTCCCCACTCCATTTCCTTAAATCAGGGATCCCAGAGTAGATTGTTCAGTAAAAAGAGATTCTTTCTCCTTGTGCCATAACCTAAAACTCTCCCTGGGCAACAGGCTGGGATAATAACAGGACTCACCTTTTTTGTTTCACATTTTTCAGCAATTATTGTCCTTTGGTGTTTGAGGCCTATGTCTTCAGTACCATTGTTTTGTATATTTATCTTGTTTTTTTAGGTGAGGGCTTATATACAGTTCCTGTTACTTCATCTTGCTCTAGTATTCGTGTTCTGAGGGCTTGGGATATTGATAAAAGCACAGAAGTGTGTGAGGTCTCAGGATCTCTGAGGATGCTGTTCCCTCTGCGGAGAACACTGTTCCACGTGCTGTTCATCTAGCTTGCTCCTACTGGTACTCTAAGTCTCAGAAGCCTGTTCTGTGAATTTCTGTACTTTTCCTTTAGCCACAGTCATTCACACTTATAATTTCTTTTCCTTATCTTTCTTTTCTACAAGGGTATAAGCTCTGTGAGGGCAAAGATTTTGCCTACTTATTTCCTGCAGGATTAAAGTAGGTGTTTAATACGTGTGAAAGGAATAAATAGGAGACATGGAAGCAATGTGTATGGCAGGGGCAATGGGATCTGGTAACTGAGGGGTACTTGGAGTAGTCTCTGAACCACGTGATCCTGGCCAGACATGCACATGTCCTAAAAATTCCAGAAGTACTTAAGGGTTGGGGACAGGGGAAACTCTAGAGAGAAAACAGGTCCTTCATGGGTAGATTTTTAGAGCTGGGGGGGGAGTCAGTAAAGTCTGGTTTATTATTATTGTGACTCTGTCTTTAAGGGCTGGTGGTTCTTAGGCTATGAATATTTTATTTATCATAGTTTATTTAAAGTCACATAGGAAAAGTCTGCATTTTTGTTTGTTTATTGCTAGTTTTCCACCCAGGGACATAAATTCTGGGAAGCCAGATATTTAGTTTGTCATGTTCTCTGCCCTGCTCCTGATTCTAGAGCAGCGGTTCTCAACCTGGGGCTCGCGACCCACAGGAACTGTATTAAAGGGCTGCGGCATTAGGAAGGCTGAGAACCACTGTTCTAGAGGAATGTTTTTCACTTAGTAGGTGCGCATTCCTTAAACTCACGAATAAGATATCTTTATATTGCTCTATTTTAATTTAAGTGAAGTAGTGTGCTAAAGTGCTACCTTTTCTCCATTTTTGTTTATTTGTAAAAACACATTTAAATGGAAATCAAGCTACATTCTCTCTTCATTTTATGATGCTTACAGGGATTAAAATGGCTTAGCTAAAGCTCCAATGTCCACCTGGTGGCAGCTTAACTTAATCGTAGTCAAATTACCTCCGAGGAAATTAACAGCTTTCCAAGAGCTGAGCTTGCCGACTCGAATATATAGAAGCCCCTGGGTGCTACGTGTCCACACAGCTCCTGCCTCGGGAGACAAGAGAGACATTGCATTAAGCAGTAGGGAGACGCCGTTAAGGTTATGATTAAGCTATCTTGCAGGGCAAAAGATACCCTGCTGAGAGAAGGCCAAAATCCTACCAGAAACATCTCTGCTTTGTTACTTATTATAAATTTCTGACAGTTTTCCTTCCAAATTAAAAATAGCAAGAGGAAGTATTCTTCTTTCAACAGGAAGGTTGGCAGGATAAAGAAAGACTAGGATGTGCAGAGTTGGATATTATAGAAGCAGTGAGGAAACAAGGATTTACATACCCCAAAGAGCTATGGGGAGTAGGCAGGGTCAGGTACTGTGCAGACTGTTCAATAGGAAAAGTTGAGAACTGGTTCAGGGAGGCATCAGACATAGGAGCCTATGACTGAGCCAGGACACAGAGGACCACTATTTTGGGAGAGCCTATAGAGCCCTGGTGATGCCCGTTTCTAGGGTGATCTGACTGAGAACAATAGGATGGCATCTTTCCTCAAATCTGTCTAAATGAAAAGCTGAGCACATGCCAGCTTTTGATGCTGGGTGTGGGTACCACCTGGCCCTTCACTCCTCGGCCATCTTGGCTCATGATAACGGAGTGAGTTCCAGATGGGAAAGGCTATCTTCTGTTTAGGTGTGGAATTTGATGTGTCTATTAGAGCAAAGGGAAAAAAAAAATCAAATATGAGTGCCGTTCTTTAGCCATTGTTACTGTCAGTGCACAAAGCAGAAACCACTTGGGGTGTCTTAAGCAGAAAGGGACTTAATAAGAACAATTAGATGCTTCAAAATTGTTAGAATTGCTGTATAAATAGAATCAAGGGTTACAACCATCAGGTTCATGGATGCAACACTAAAGCTGTGATCCAGGAACCAGAAAGCCACTGCTGATGCCATAAATGCCTCTCTTGACACCCATGAAGCGGGGGACTGGACACAGGATGTCACATCTGGCTGCTGGCATTGCCTCTTGATTCTCATGTTGTCAGGTCTTCGCAGCACAAACAGCAACAGGAAGACATCCTCTGCTCACATCCACCTTCTAAGTGTCAATCAAGCGGACCTAATTGGCAGAACCGAAATTATCCAGAGGGTTTGTTTTTGTGTTTAGCATTTCCTTCTCTGGAAGGGCTGAGACCAAGGGCTGAGACTAAAGGTGGGTGTACTGAACACGTACCCTCTAACAGCCGGGGAGCATATGTGAGTGCAGGGACTTGTGCCCACTTCATCTATAGATTTCTGAGGATGGGGATAGTGTAAATAGATCATGTCAACAGAGCTTGAAGGGATTGAATGTGCTGAGGAAGGATGGCCCATGGCACTTGTGTCCTGATAATTCCTGTGACTCTATGTGATGGAGTGTGGGGACTAGTGGAGGGGTCAAAACTAGAGGGTGCCCAGTGGAGATGGAAATAAGAGCTGCTTATCTGAGTGATGGGTCCCAGTGGAGAGGGCTGGAGTGTGTACTGATAATGGGGGCTGACGAGCTGATTGTCTTTGGGTCAGGAGGAGGATGAAGAACTTCCTCCAAGATGAAGGGGACTAAGATGGAGGCTGAACTGTGACTCCCCCCCAAATAGTGTGAGACCCCTTCAACATGAAGACCCCTTCAACTGTGACTCCCCCCCAAATAGTGTGAGACCCCTTCAACATGAAGAGAGCATGAAAGGCAGCCTGGGATGTGGGGAGCAGCAGCTCTGTAAGTGGACAGCCAGTCACATAGCTACGCTCTTCCGTACCCCGCTTCTGTCTTCTCCCCTGCACGAAGAGATGGTAGTGACACTTTCTGCAAGTGGGACTCTGATGGGTAAGTGAGGGCAAAATAAGCAGCCGCAAAGTGAAAAAAGGAGAAAGGGCGGTGCCTGTGGCTCAGTGAGTAGGACGCTGGCCCCATGTACTGAGGGTGGTGGGTTTGAACCTGGTCCTGGCCAAACTGCAACAACAACAACAACAACAAAATAGCCGGGTGTTCTGGCGGGCACCTGTAGTCCCAGCTACTTGGGAGGCTGAGGTAAGAGAATCGCCTAAGCCCAGGAGTTGAAGGTTGCTGTGAGCTATGATGCCATGGCACTCTACCGAGGACGATAAAGTCAGACTCTATTAGTAAAAAAAAAAAGAGAGAGAGAGGACAAGAGGTGTCCTAGCTTAAAACTATGCATGGACCCTGTAGAAATAATATTTGTACTGGAAAGAATACTTTCCTGATTGAGCCTCAGATTTTTTTTTGGCAGTTTTTGGCTGGGGCCGGGTTTGAACCCACCACCTCCAGAATATGGGGCCAGTGCCCTACTCCTTTGAGCCACAGGCGCCACCTGAGCCTCAGATTTTAATAAGTGGGTGAGATTATAGAAATCATTGGACTGACCTAAAATTTAAATAGGAATACAATAAAAAGAAAATAACGTGTGTTCTAGACAGATTGAATGTTTAAGGCCAAGAAAAGTACAAGTAATTTTGAGAATAAAACATACTTCATGTTACACCTAACTGAATTGAGAATTCTAATTCACCAAGCAATTGGTTATTGACAAGGCAAGATAAACGAAGCAGGGTATAATTTTGATACAAATTTTTCTCTCCTAGAGCTTACCTTCTTATGGCCGTCAAAGCCGTTATAATATGTGATAGGCCAAGGAATGCCCAAAGCAGAGAGCCCATGCCTCAGTCTCTACAGCAGCACTGTTCACGACACTTTCTGCAATGACAAGACACATTCCATATCTGTGTTGTACAACAGCCACGCATGGGTAGCATGGCTGAGGAATCGAATTTTAAGTTTTGTTTAACTCAGTTAAGTTTAAATGGCCACCGGTGCCCAGTGGGTATCATACTGGATAGAGTGGCCCCCAGGGTCTGAGCTACCCTATTATTTTTGATATTCAGGACATTGCTGTTGCTACTGGTTACATGCACCCACTTGATAGGTCGTGGACCGAGAGCAATGAACTAAAACTTTGTCTGTTTCTGCCAATGCCTCCAGAATTCAGTAACTTTGTCTTTTTTTTTTTAATTTTTATTTTTTATTAAATCAGCTGTGTACATTAATGCAATTATGGGGTACAGTGTGCGGGCTTCATATACAGTCTGAAATATTTTCATCTAACTGTTCAACATAACCTTCATGGGATTTTCTTGTTTATTGTGCAAAAACATTTGTGTTCTGCATTTAGTAGGTTTCACCTGTCCCTTCTAAGATGCACCTTGGTGGGATAACTTTGTTCTTAATAGGACACTGCGTTTCTGGTGATTGCCACTTATTTGGAAATGAAGTTTTCAGGAAAATGCCTCATGTACCATTTTACACTTCATCTAAGAAGTCATATGGAAAGAGTTGCTTTCCTTTACCTACCATGAATTGCCACAGGGCTTTGGAAGTTCAAGGGCTTTCTAGTTTTGATGGAACACGAGGTCATGAAAACAGCAGTAGTTCCTTGAAGATAAGAACACAGCAGCGATCTGCGATGCTCTCATAAATGTGTGGGAGAAGGTCGCTTAGAATTGGAAATAGTATTTTATGGAGTTGGTCAGTGGGTTGATGGTGTCTGACCAGAATCTCTGTGACTCTTTTGACCTCCCCTTTGTGCTTGTCACTAACGCTTCAGGCATCATGTCCCCATTCAAGGGAGGAAGATACAGGAAAGGGGAGAAAGCTTTCCAGGTGCATCCATTCCTTTTCCCAAGGATGCATAATCTTCCCCAGAAAAATTCCATGTATGTGTTACTAGATATAAACACACCTGTTGTATGGGTGCTCTCAGCTTCCAGAGAGGATGAGGAAGCCAGCGGTTAGCCTGATAGCTGACACCCCACCTAAAATCAAAGTTCACTCAGCAAAAAGAAGGTGGGATGAGTGTTGGATAAACACTAACAGTGTTTACACAGTAGGGATCCAGCTTAGTTTTCTTTGTATAGTAAACCAGCTTTCCCAGAAGAGACAAAAACAATTACTTGGTAATCTTTAAATCACAAATCTCCCAGTCTGCGGGACTGGAAGGAGACAGTGGTTAGTGATAAAGGCACATTATCCTCAGAATCCCTTTGTTATTTCAATGAATAGTGTTAATTGGTTGAGCTCATTTCAGTACCTGTCTTCTTCCTACCTTAATAGGACTGTTCTCTCAGGAGGCTCGTCAGCTACTCAGGCAAATGCGTTTCTGTCAAACCCTCACATCGGTTTGACATGCGTGCTTCCGCACGCCTGAGCCCCTGTGGAAATTATTCAGGTGAAGACTAGGGCAGAGGGGATGGCATCACACAAATATGGAAAGAGCTCGAACAGTCAAGAGTAAGAAGTCAGGGCGGCACCTGTGGCTCAACGGAGTAGGGCGCCAGCCCCATATGCCGGAGGTGGCAGGTTCAAACCCAGCCCCAGCCAAAAACTATAAAAAAAAAAAAGAGTAAGAAGTCAGTCTAATAAGCCATGGAGAGATTGGCTGAAGAGAGAGGAGTGGCTGTGCTCTGCCCAGCCCCAGGCCCATGGTAAGGATTGGGGATTTCATTGCAGATGTGATGTGATTGGAGGGTTTTTTTTTTTTTTTTTTTGCAATTTTTCTGGGGCTGGGTTTGAATCCCCCACCTTCGGCAAATTGGGCTGGCGCCCTACTCCTTTGAGCCACAGGCACTGCCCGTGATTGGAGATTTTCATCTAGAGGCTGTTGAGGTGCTTAGAGCATATCAGGACATGTTTGGTTTATGAACTTCACCAAAAATCGGCTTTGGTTGTGTTCAGATATCTTATGTTAAATACGTAATATGTCAATTTCTTATGTCTTCACTGCACTACTTTGATAAATTTCTTCTGTACTTCACAGGGAGAGAGAAAAACAACTTTGTTTCCTGGGAGGGCTTTCAGTAGACCTCTCTCTTCCTGTTGTGCCGACTTGCGGAGTCCTCTGGCAAGTAAACATCCCTTCCACCAGCTCTGGTTTCCCTCCCATACTCCCACACCGTTAGGGAGAGTGTTCTTACCTGTGTGCTCCTTGGTTACCTGAACCCTCCATGTCTGCTCAAGAAACCATGGGAGATTCTGGGTCTTGGAATGAGTTACTTCTGGTTAACTCGTTAAAGAAAAGGATTCGCTTCTGCCTGAGTAATAAGATTTAGGGAGGAAGAGTGATGGAGGTGACAAATCAGGAGTTGTTTCAGGAGTCTAGGCGAAAGATCATGGCTGTTTGGGTTGGATGGGTGCTAATGAACAAGAGCTGTGGGTGCCTTAAGATGCATTTTTTCTTTTTGTGAGACAAAGTCTTCCTTCAGCCTCCCAAGTAGCTGGGACTACAGCCGTGTGCCACTATGCCCTGTTAGTTTTTTTATTTTTAGTAGAGAAGACAGGGTCTCACTTTTGCACAGGCTGGTCTCGAACTCCTGAGCTCAGGTAATCCACCTGCCTTGGCCTCCCAGAGTGCTAGGATTACAGGTATGAGCCATCACGTCTGGCTGACTTAAGATATATTTTGAAGGTAAAATAGAATTTAGTGACAAGTTGAGCTAAGGAAAACATCTGTATGGCACAATCAAGTATAATTCCCGTAAGTGTAAATAAAAAAGGGCTCTTGAGTTCAGGAGTTCAAGACTAGCCTGAGCAAGAGCAAGACCCCGACTGACTCTACTAAAAATGGAAAAATTATCTGGGTGTTGTGGTGGGTGCCTGTGGTCCCAGCTACTCTGGAGGCTGAGGCAAAAGGATTGCTTGAATCCAAGAGTTCGAGGTTTCTGTGAGTGTCACCAAAGCACTCCACCCAGGACAACAGAGTGAGACTCTATCTTAAAAAAAATCAAAACCAAACAAACAAATAACCTCTCCCCCACCAAGAAAAAAGAAAAACCAAAAAGGCTTGTAGAATACTGGTTACATGTTAGGAATAATTGTTGCATGACTGTGGAAAGATGGTACCACAGTTACAAGGTGCACAATGCTTTATACTATTAAAACATGTCAACCAGGTAGACAGTGTTTATTTTTCCTTCTATGTAAACTGAGACTCATCTTCTTATATTCCTGCTTTTGTCCTACTGGGGACTGGTCAGAGACAAAAGATGTGATGTGAAAAAGGGAGAGGCCATAGCCAATGAGGATAAATGTTTCTGAAAGAAAGCATGAATGCAGGGGAGCTTGGCAGAAGGTGAGAAGAGCCGGGTGAGCTGGGAGGGAGCTGGGGTTGCTAGAGGAGAAATGGAACACAGAGATGGGACAGCAGAGGTTGAGCAATGCGGGTGATGACTGATCTTCTTTTGATGTAAGACTGATCTTAAAAGATGTGAGAAAAAGGCTGGGATGTTTTTGTGGAGGGAGATAATTACTCTTGATTGACTTCCTCAAGATTCTAACTTTGCCATTTAATTAGTTTTGTTACCTTTTTACATGAAACTCAGCAAAGACTGATTTGGAGAGAAGTAGGACATCGATTTGAGGGCAAAGAAAAAACCAAAAAGGGTTTGACCAAAGTTTTACCTTGGACTTTGTGGAAGACAAAATTTGAAGGTCCATTGGATGTATGTTATAGAAGAACTTGAAAGTACTGTGAATAGGAATTTATGCCAAGTAGATTTTTTTTGTGAAGTATTTCTCTCTCTAACAGAATAAATTTTAGAAAATAAAGAAAATTAAGATGATAAAAAATACTGATAGTTTCATCTTATGGAAAAAAGCCTTTTAATATTTTAGTGTATTTTTTCTAGTCTTATGTATGGGTATATACATATGTGTTACAAATTTATAAGATGATTAATGATTGAAATCATATGATGCACACCATTTTATAACCTGTTTAAAATGATTCATGAACACTTTTCTGTTAAATATGCTTCACAAAATATTTTTGACAGCAGCACAGTAATTTGTTACACAGGTGTGCCATGACGTCTTTAACCATTTCCTTTCAGACGTTAGCTTAGCTAATCTCCCATGTCCCTAATGGATTTTATTATTTGCTACTTCTTTTTTGTCATTATAAAATCATTATCATTAGCATTTATGTGCCAAATCTGTATCTGATAAATTTTCCAATTTGATCAGAATTAATGATCAAAAGTAATATGCATTTTTAGGGCTATTGGCAGATATTGTCAGATGGCTTTCAAGATTTGAACCCCTTCATACTTCTTTCAGGAAGTAATTGAGTTTCCAACTTCCCACTACGCCCTCCCCAGCTTACTGGGAATTGACTTATTAAGCACAAAAACTGTTTTCTCACAACTTTAATTTGCCGTGTCTTCGTTACTGGTGTGTTAACAATTTTCATATGTTTATTGGCTATTTTTCTCTTAGAAATTAAGACATAAATGTTTCAGTTTATCTTTTTATCCTGTCTTTATCATTTAAGATAGTTTGAACCCTACACAGAGAAATAACTAAATAAATACTTTTACAATTGACTGAAAATTCATATGGACTCCCCCCCCCCCGGAAACTGTAAGTCATATAGCATGCTGCTTCTCATCTATTAATCTTCCCAAATTTAACGATTTCTCCTATGAAATGTGGTAGTTGGAAAAAATGTGATTTTTTCCCCCCCTATTCCCTATAGTCCTAAGTGACATTCATTCAGTTGAAACTTTTCTGCCTTCATTTGCACTGTTCTTCGTATGTCATTAGTAGACATTCTTGGGTTATGGGAGGGCACTGTATGGATTGCATATTTATGGCACTCTAATTGTGTGTCTCAATGAACGTACCAGCCATTCAACTACAAATGTAAGTCTTAAAAGTAATAATTTACATAATTAGCCTACAGGAAGGCCTGAGCCATTATTTAAGTTCATATATAACATTACATCGTCAAGTGTTAATTTATGCTCTGTTCTCTCCGGAATGATTGAGCTGTTTGGTAGTTTTATTTACGACTTATGCTTAGATTCATTTTGCTGTGCTGATAATGTTGAGATAATGGGAATTTATAGTTAGCTCTGACAAGAGGCCATAAAACAAATGACTGGATGTTTTCTCTCATGCTACAGGCTCAATTTGTAACATAAAATACTTAATAATTGTTATTAATGAACCCGCTGTGGTTGGAATATAGACACAGCTGGAAGTCACATCTGTTATCAGGCTGCCTGGGTTGAGCAAAGCACAAAAACTGCAGGGAACTAATAGCTACAAAAGGAAGTGACATCACAGAGCCACAGGAAGTGTCCACAGATCTTAGCCGCATGGAGACAGAAGAGACTCAGGACAGAGAAGCGTTTAGACAATGTGCTTCTTCGTCTTCATTTTTTGCATACAGATCCCATGAGTCTTCAATTATGGTCCTGAGTTCCAGGATCAATCCATACATTAAATATTAGTAAAAGTTTTATCTTATTTTTTTAGGTAAAAAGAAATAAAAAGACACCAAATTCAGCTGACTTACCTTTCTTTTTTTTTTTTTTTCTATTACTCCTCTTGAAACACTTTGTTGTTCCCTTGAAATTGTATTTTTGCCTTTGTTTTTACAGACTTATGCTTTTTTTAATGTGCTTTTCCAGATGCTTTTAGTCCATTTGAGGCCTTTTCCCTCAAACTATTTCAAGAAGGAAAGAACCATCCTTGTTAATTCATCCGTGCACTCACGCACTCACTAGCTTATTGCCATTTGTTCCCTTTCTCAACCTGCGTTCTACTCTTTCACCATTGGCAACCCTTCTAATACATTTGGTATCTGCCATTTGTTTATGTATATTCTTTTAAAACATGTTTAGTTCGGGTGCCTGTATTTTTAACTTGTTGAACTAATAGTAAATTGTGGACGTCATTTTATCTCATTTACTTAGCACAGAAGTGCTGGCCATGGTGCTCTGTGAACAGCTAATTCAGTCTTTCTAAAGGTTTCCTCAAAGTCCAAGTGTGTGTTCACCAGAGTAGTTCTGTTCACTTTCCCAGTCAATGACCCACACTCAGATTGCTCTGAATTTCTGACAGCATGAATAAGGCTACACTTTGACCTACGTGGAGAATTTCTCCAAGCATGTAATTTGACTCAGTGTCAACAGATGCTCTTGAAAAGGTCTGCCACATTCTTTTCCCACCAGGAGTACGTGTGGGTTCCTACATCCCTACATTCTACCAATAGTTGAGACTGCTTGGTTGTGACTTTTTAACCAAATTAACAAGGATAAGATGATACTTCTTCATTGTTTTCATTTGCTTCTGTGATTATAACTGAGTTCAAACTTCTCTAGATTTGCTTATAAGCTCTTAGGTTTTGTTCTTTGTTAACTGTCTATTCATGTTTTTGTTCATTCTTTTTCTCTCAGGTTATCTATCTCTCATTGACTTGAGGAAATACCTTATAAAGGGCCTGACAATTAAGTTCATGAACTTGTCACCATGTGCTTATGTTGACAGTCCTCTAAAACAACTGGGTAAGTTTTAACCGCTTTGGTATACCTGTGTCTTACAGTTGTGCTCAAGTTGACATGTGGTGGTGTCTTGCAGGATTTTCTATTTTATCGTTCATTAATTTATCTGGATTCTACCTTTATATGTGATATGAATGAAGGATCCAATTTTATTTACTTCCTAACCTCATAAACAAAACAACCTATCTATTCAACTTTGATTTTTGATGCAATATTTCTATATTTATCATGTATTACGTTTTCAGTCATACATGGTTTTTATATGCGTTCACTGCTTTGTTCCTTTGATCTATGTGTCCAAATGTGCTTACGTTGTTACCCACTTGTTATTACTAAGTGTTGGGGGTAAGGAGTCTGTTTTGAGCCTCGAGAATCCCTGAACATGCCTGTTGAGTATGTCAAACTGCAATGTGCATCTGTCCCCTGAAACTAAGAGGTTTCCACAGCTGGTCACACAGGCAATCAAGTAGATCAAGTGACTAAAGAGTGACTACTTCTCATTCTCTGGTGGTGGGGAGGGAGGGGGGAAAAGGAAGGAAGGGAAGATTATGTGCTGCTTACTGAGAAAGGTGCTGTGACCATCTGAGTGGAGCCATTTGGACTTCTGTCCTACACTGCTTTTATTGCT
The DNA here is from genome assembly GCA_963574655.1 of Perodicticus potto. Classification (NCBI taxonomy): domain Eukaryota; kingdom Metazoa; phylum Chordata; class Mammalia; order Primates; family Lorisidae; genus Perodicticus; species Perodicticus potto. The sequence continues at coordinate 25,646 of CAUYRH010130273.1, read as the reverse complement.
CCCACTACTATGTGTATAATTAGTATTGATGTTTTTCATGCTTGTTGTGTGAATCCTCATTAAATGCAGAGCTGGGTGGATGTCCAGTTAAAAAGAGCTACTTGTACAGCAACGATAGTGGATACAACAGATTATCAATGAGGCTCCTGCTTTCCTCTGGTGATAAACAATGGAAGTGATAATTCTTGAAAGAGAAAAAGAAATCACAGTCTTGGGGTCTGTAAACTCCAAGGACTCTTTTGAATAAGGGTATCTGGTGCTGGTAACTGTGCTGATTGGACTAATATCAGTGAATACTTTGTCAGTACTTGAATGTGTAGTCTGCAGAATATCCTATTAATATCAATTGTTTTGAGATGTTGATAGTGCTGCTCAAGACTCCTCTCTGCTTGTGAATTTCCTGTCCATCTCATCTTTTGCTGATTGAGGAGTGTTTAGCTCTCTCATTATAATCATGGATTTGTCTATTTCTCATTTTAGTTCTGTTTTCGCTTCATATATTTTGAATCTGTTGTTAGATATGTAGAAAGTTAAATTTTTGAAGTAAATTAACCATTTAACTCTGAGGAAATGTTCTTCTGCATCACTGGTAATGACACTTGTTATGAACTTGGCTTTGTCTGATGTCTCAGGCACTGCCACTGCTTTCAGTCATATTTGTATGGCATATCTATTAATATTTCTCTTCTTTCACTTTTAATTTACTCATGCATTTATATTTCAACTAGATTTCTTGTAGTTAATATTTAGGTTTTTAAAAGTCCAGTTGAGGGTCCATACCTTTAAAGTGGGGTTTTTAGACCAAAGAGCAACAAACTTTTTTTCTGTAAAAGACCAGATAGTTGATGTTTAAGGCTTTGGGATCATTTAGTCTGTTGATATTGCTCAACTTTACTGTTACAGCATTAAAGCAATATAAGTTCATAAATGAATGGGGCAAGGCTGTGTGTTAGTAGAACTCTATTTTTTAAAAATAATGATAGCCTGTATTTGGCCCATGGTCCATAGTTTGCTGGCTCATGGTTTAGGCCCTTTACATTTATTGTAAATTTTGTTACAGTAGAGTTTAAATCACCCATCTTGTGTTTCTTTTCAATTCATCTCATGTGTTATTCATTAATTTTCTATCCTCTCTCCTCCTTCCTACATCCTTTTGGATTAAGTATATTTTAGGGTTCCATTTTATTTTCATTTGTCAACTTATTAGGTATACCTCTTTGTGTTGTTTTTAAAGTAATTGCTTTGTGGTGTTCTATATACATGTCACTCTACCTTAATATTACATCAATTTATAGATAGTAAAAGAATCTTAAACGCTTTCATTCCCTTAGTCATTTGTGCTATTTTTGTGAGGCGTTTACCTCTATTTATGTTACAGACCTACAATATATTGCTGCTACTTTTGCTTGATATAATCAATTATCTTTTGTAGGATAGCAGTCTCAGGCCAGCTGGTAAAATAGAAGATGTATTATTTTTCAACTGGAATTTCACAAGATACTTAAGTTCTGTAGTAAATGATTTAAGTGACTCTTTTCTCAGTTTTCCCAAGGATGGGATATAATGAATGCTGTTCTAAATGTATAAGTTAATTAATTGCATATTATAAATGTAATATAATGAAATATAGTAATTCATTATATATAATACATGTATTAGTGTTTAATTATCTTCCAGAACCTGAGTTTAAGTTATGGGGTAGAAGGAAAAGGGACACACAGTATACAAGGTTAGCATGACCTTATGTAATAAGAGTGACATTGTCATTATGCCACTGTACTTCAGCCTGGGTAACAGGGCAAGACCTTGTCTCTAAAAAGCAAAAACAAACAAACAAACAAACAGACAAACCTATCATTTATCTATCATCCTGAGAGAATCTCTTCTTCACCCTGTAGTAGGCAAGGTAATGGCTCCTCCAAAGATGTCCATGCCTTTGGAATTTGTCAACATGTACCATTCATGGCAAAAGTAACTTTGGAGAGGTGATTAAAGATAAGGACCTTAAGACGGGAAAATTATCCTGGATTATCCAGGTGGGCCAAGTGTAATTACATGAATCCTTAAAGTGGAAGATCTTTTCTGACTGTGGGCACAGGGAGACATGACTGAGGAAGGGTATCAGAGACATCAACTTACCTGGCTTGGGGATAGTGAAAGGGGTCACAAGCCAAGGATTAGGAGCAGTTTTTGGAAGCCAGAAAAGTAAGAAGATAGATCTTCTCTTAGGAGCAGTCCAGTGAGACCCGTGTTAGACTTCTAATCTACAGAACTGTAAGAGAGAATGAATTTGTATTGTCAAAATTATCAGGTTTGGGCTAATTTGTTACCACAACAATAGAAAACTAATACACCCTCTTTCTTCAGAAGTGATGACATTATAGGGAGGATGATTTAAAACATGACTCATTAGGCATTGCAGATAGTGTTCTGATAATGGGGATTTATGAGAAGCTGCCATAGAAAATCATAAATTTAGCTACTGGGGGGATATTCTGTGAGGTGTCAAAATGAGGCTATTGGTGATAATTACGAATGAGACTAAGATTATGAGCCTGAAGGGAAGTCCCCAAATATCTGTAGTGTCAGTAGAGGACATTTTATTAAAAATACTTAACATGTTTATCCATATTTATACTTTCAAAGGAAGAAAAAAGGACATTTGTCCAATTCTCATTGTTAGTGATTTAACCTCTGGTTATGTTAACCAGACTGTAAAATGGGAATGCCATGCTTCCCCACACCTAATCTCACATTCTCAGCCTCAACTCAGTTAAGGTATATGAAAGATCTTTAAGAGAATAGACCCACCCAGTTGTTTTGTGTTTGTCTTGCATGTACAGACTCTTCAGCAAGGTTGGAGTGTTTCAGGTTGAGTTAATCCACCTGGTTGCTGTCCCAAGGCTCAGTATTGGCATGACGAGGTTGCTATTGACATTTGCTCTTAGGGAAACTCTGTGTCTCCCATTTGAAAACTTGTTTTGTTGATCAGACAATTCTAGTTTAATTTTTTTTTTCGGTGCTCAAATATTATCACACCATCATTGTTTCCATGGTATAAAATTACCTGTCTTAGTTTCTCTTGTGCTGGAAATCAGCACTTTTCTCTGGTTGCTTTTAAGTTCCCTTTGCCTTGGAGTTCCAGTGACTACAATGTGTTCTGACATATATTTCTTTTTATTTGTCCTACTTGGGCTATGTGGTGATTTTTAAATCTCTATAGTCATTATTTTTATGACTTCTGCAAGATTCTTGCTGTTCCTTATAGAACTCTGATAAGCATGTGTTACATTTTTTATTTTACCTTTCCATTTCTCTAAATTTGCTTTTCATATATTCTGGGATTTTATTTATTTCTATGATACATTTTGGATAATTTATCCAGATACACTCACAATATGCTAAATTATTCATTATCCTTTGAGCTTTTTCGATTCAAATTATATATTTGTTGTTATTTCCAAGTTGCCTGGTTATTTCCAGTGGTGCTTCTGCTTGCTCATCTTTGTGGTTCCCTCTTTTATTCTTTTAAACATTTTGTTGTCAGCCATTCTGTATTCTGTATCTAATAAGCCTAATTTGAATATCTGCAGTCTAAATAATTTGTTGTTTCTGTTTACTCTCCCTCATGGTGGATAGCCTCTGGTGTATTTGGTAATACTTAAATGTGAACTCTTATTTTCATAATTTTAATTTGAGGGAATCTTGAAGGCTTAAATTTCCTATTTGCTTTTCTACAGACAGATTTTTCATCTGGTTGTTCCATGAGTCAAGGGACACTACTGAGCTGGAGCTGCTTTCGTCCCCTCAGGAGATGGACTCATGTGGGGGCTCCTGTTTCAGGCCACCCACTTGGTCCTAGCTCAGCATTAGGAACACGAGGCACTATCAGCATTTGTTCTCAAGAAGACCCTGTGTCTCCCATTTGCTCCCTACTTACTGATTTTTAGTATTCAGCTTTGATTTAAGCATTTAAGCTCAAATTTAAAGAATTTTTTCTTTTTGGAGGGGGGATAAGTTGTACTTACAGATTTCCCCTAATTTATGAGATTCCATTGGTGCATCAAACTTACGTTACCTAGGATTAAGTTATTCTTGTCTCTAACTATCTAGTCTTCTATAATACCAGAGGCAAAATCCCTAATTTATGTATTTTAAAAACATTATTATTTTTCATTAAGTAATGACCTAAGAGGCAGAAAGTTGAGGGCATTACACTCCTCAGTTCAGGGTACATTGCCATAACTTGTCCATGATTTATTTATTTATGTATTTAATTTAAAAATATTAAGGGGTACAAGTGTTTTAGGTTACATAGACCACTTTGGTAACATTTGAGTCCTGGCTATAGGTGTGCCTGTCACCCAATAGTGTTCAAAGTACTCATTAGGTAGGTTTTTTACCCCCCTCCCACTTCTCTCTCTCCCCTGCATGACTTTCACTGAGATTTACTTTCCTCTGTGCATATGCATGCTGAATGTTTAGTTCCAATTTAGTAGTGAGTACCTGTGGTATTTGTTTTTTTATTCTTGAGATACTTCACTTAGTAGAATGGTCTCCACTTCCATCTAGATTGGTGTAAAAGTTATTAAGTTCATCTTTTTTATGGCTGAGTAGTACTCCATGGGATGGATATGCCACATTTCATAATCCACTCATGAATTGATGGACATTTGAATTCATTGCACATCGTTGCAATTGTGAATTGTGCTGCCATAAACGTTTGAGTGCAGGTATCTTTTTGATGAACAGTGTTCTTTTCCTTTGGGTAAATAAATATCCAGTTGTGGGATTGCTGGATCAAATGGTGGTTTGATTTTTAGTTCTTTGAGGAATCTCCATACTGTCTTCCATGGAAGTTGTACTAATTTGCAGTTGCATTGACAGTGTATAAGTATTCCTTTCTCTCTGCATCCACACCAACATCTATTGTTTTTGGACTTTTTAATAAAGACATTCTAATTGGAGTAGGGTGATATTTCATTGTGATTTTCATTTGTATTTCCTTGATGATTAACATTTTTCATACATTTATTGGTCTTTTGTCTTTCCTCTTTTGAGAAACTTTTGTTCATGTCCTTTTCTTGTATGGTCTGTTCAGGAGTTCCATTTCTTCCTTGATGAGTCTTAGAAGGTAAGAATTTCCAGGAAATTGTCAATTTCCTCTATGTTCTCTAGTTTATGTGTGTAGAGATTTACATAATATTCATGGATGATGTTTTGTTTTTTTGTGGTATCTGTTGTAATGTTAACATTTTTCTTTCTTTCTTTTTCTTTTCCTGAGATATAGTATTACCATGTTGCCCTCAGTAGAGTGCTGTGGCATCCCAGCTTATAGCAACCTCAAACTCTTGGGCTTAAGTGATACTCTTGCCTCAGCCTCCCAAGTAGCTGGGACCACAGGCCCCCACTACAATGCCCAGCTATTTTTTTGTTTTAGTTGTCATTGTTGTTTAGCAGACCTGGGCTAGGTTCAAACCAGCCAGCCCTGGTGTATGTGGCTGGCGCCCTAAGTACTGAGCTGTGGGCACTGAGCCAACATTTTTATTTCTTTTTGAGCTTATTTGGGTCTTTTCTTTTCAGTTTTCAGTTAATCTAGTAAGAGGTCTGTTGATTTTATTTATCTTTTCAAAGAACCAACTTTTCATTTCTTTAATCATTTGTATTGTTTTTTCTTTACCAATTCATTTATTTCTGCTCTAACTTTTTTTTTTTTTATTCTGCTGGCTTTAAGGTTGGCTTGTTCTTCCTTTTCTAATTCATTGAGATGTGACATTAGGTTGTTAATTTGTGATCTTTCTGTCTTTTTGACATAGGCATTTAAGGCCATGGATTTTCCCCTGAGGAATTTTTTTTGCTATGTCCCAAAGATTTTAATAGTTTGTGCTCCCTTTGCCATTCAGCTCAAAGAATTTTTTGACTTACATTTTAACTTAATTTTTGACCCAATAATCATTCAGCAACAGGTTATATAATTTCCATGACTTTGTGCAGGTTTGAATGTTTCTGTTGTGATTGACTTCTGGTTTTATTCTGCTGTGGTCTGAGAAGGTATATAGTCTGATTTCAATTTACCTGTTTTATGACTTAAGACATGATCAATCTTACAGAATGTCCCAAGTGCTGCTGAGAAGAATGTTCTTTAGTTTTTGTATGAATTATCTGTAAATGTCTATTAGGTCCATTTGATTTGGAGTGTGGTTTAATTCCATTGTTTCCTTATTTATTTTCTGCTTTGGTAATTTATTGAGCTTTGATAGTGGGTGTTGAGGTCCGTAGCAGTTATGCTGGTGCCATACTTTTCTTTGCTTAGCAGTAGTGAAATTTGCTTTACATATCCAGGAACTCTTGTGTTGGGCACATATATATTTAGGATTATTATATCTTCCTGTTGGATTATTCCCTTCACCATTTTATAATGACCATGTTTGTCTTTCTTTACCTTTGTTGACTTAAAGTCAATTTTCATCTGATATAAGAATGGTTAAAACTGCTCTCTTTTGATTTTCATTTGCATAGACTATTTTATTTCATCCTTTAGTGTTGAGTCTGCTTGCATCCCTGTGGCTTAGAAGTCTTTCCTGTAGACAGAAGCGAGTAGGGTTGTGTTTTCTCATCCATTCAGTCAGCTTATGTCTTTTTAGAGGAGCATTCACTCCATTAATATTAATCAATAGCATTGATATGTGGGATATTGGCCTGTTTATTCTGTTGGATAGTCCTTTATTACTTTATTTTACCTCTGTTTTATTGTTTTATAAAAGATGTGAGGTTTTTTTGTTATTTTATTTAAGGTATTTACATTGGTGAATATATTTTGTGCTGATTTATGCATAGGGCCGTTCTGAGTATTTTGTGTAGGGCAGGTCTGGTCATGACAAATTCCCTCAGTGTTTGCTTGTCTGGAAAAGACTCCATCAACTGTGAAACTTGGTTTTGCAGGATACAAAATTCTAGGCCAGCAGTTGTTCAGTTTAAGTTGAATGAAGATGGGCCCTGGTCTCTTCTGGCTCATAAGGTTCCCACTGAGAAATCTGAAGTTAGCCTGATTGGTTTTCCTTTGTGGGTAATTGTGGCTTTCATCTTCCTGCTTGCAGAATTTTATCCTTTATTTTGACTTTGGCCAGCTTGATTACTATGTGTCATGAAGATGATCTATTTGCTATGAATTGTCCCACTATTTAATGTCCTTCTTGTATCTGTATCTGTATGTCTGAATTTTTTCTCCCTCATGAATGCCCATAACTCAAATAATCACTTCACTTCACAAAGCCCCCTATCTCCCTCAGTGATTGCTTTGCCTCTTTGAATGACTGGGTTATCTTGAGAACCTTATTCTCAAGCTCTTGGTTTAGCCTGTTATTAAAGCTTTCTGCTGTGTTTTGAAATTCTCTAAATGACTCTTTCATTTCTTTAAGTTCTATTATATCCTTTCTTATGGTGCCCAAATTAGCATGGACACTCAGTCCTGGATTCAAGTAATCCTCTTGCCCCAGCTTCCTGAGTATCTGGGCCTACATGCACATGCATAAGCATGATGCTTTTAAGACATGCCCAGATTTCTCTGTGTTTGTCTAGTTGGTTGTTTCTACCTTCTTCATAGAGCTGTATGGTGTGGATTTATCACATTTCTCTATTCATACTTACATTGATAAACACATCACCTCTATATGTACATAGTACTATTTTAGAAATGTGAAATCAGATGTGAGAGGGAATTTTACTTTTTTAGTTCAAAAAAAAGTATGTGAGTTTTTTCTTTTATTTTCAAGTCTTAATTTTTAACCCAATAATAATTCTTCTATATTCTATTGCTTCCTGATGCTCCCTTGATTGCAACTAATATCTGAAATGAAGCAGAAAAGTCTCATATCATTTGGAACAAACAACTGATCAACGTTGATCAATATGATCAACGACTCAGCATCTAGAACAGGGATCTAAATAGGCTTCATCTTGATTACCACGTTGGATTGAAGGCAGAGGCTTCTTAGAGCACTGTGTTAAGAAATAATATGTGGCACTTTTGGCATCCAGGTGGAGTGTGCTGTTATCATCTATAGAGGTCTGCACCAGGCTCAAGAGGAGGAGCATGTTAGTTGTCCATCTTTTTCATGATCTCTGGGCTGAGGTAGGGAAGGGATAGATAAAGTTGCAATGCTCCTAATAAATGCCTCCGGGGTTTACAAAACCCAAATAGAGTTGGTGAGGACATTTAATATCACTGTGTCTTTAGTAGCTCATATCCCATGACTTAGGAAATGAATGTAATGTAGTGACTTTTAGATTACTTAAAGCTGGCTATTTAAATAAATTTCTTATATCCCCAAGGGGATAATGTTTAATTAGGAGAAGGGTTTGCTTAGAAGCAAATGTGAGATACTAAGTGTGTTAAAAACATAATAGCTGTCTATATAAATTGTTTTGGAAATGGAAACATGCTCAAACAGCTATGGTAGGGCTTTTACAAGGAAACATGGAGATCTTTGACGCTTTAATAATTGAGTAAGGGACTAGCAGTTTAGCACTGATGGGCCTGAGGAGCTAATGCCCAGCAGGCAGGGTGATGGAATCACAGAAACCAAGAGAGAATGAAGCAGACGTGGTAGAGCGAGAGTGACAAGACAACACAGTGCCTTTGTCTCAGACCTAGACTCCAAATTTGGGAAGGGACTCTGGAAGGTCATCTAGCCCAGACTCTCTCCAGTACAAAAATATGTTTTAAAATATGTCACTGTGGATTTTGTTGTTGTTGTTATTGGAAAAACCCACTAATTGGACCTCATTAACCAATTAGTCTTTATTTATGGGAAGAACTGATTGATCACAAGTTCTTACTTGAATAATTCCGAAACTTGTCTCTTATTAAGCTCACTCATTAGTCCCAGTACTGTTCTCTAGAAAAGTCAGGAGGGAGCTCTGCACTCTTGGAATAGTAACACCCCTCCTATACCCTCCATGACTCCACAGGTAGTAGGGTAGAGACCTGAACCTCCATATAGCCTCACCTCTCACCATGTGTAGCCTCAGGTATGATAACCAAAATTGTTTCTGGAAATTGCCAAATATCTCTGACATTTAAGGGTGGGGAGCAAGTCACTCCCCATGAAGAACCTCTGCCCTAGGTTCTGAGCTGGTCAATCTCCTTTTCTCCAGATGTTTTTGTCCTTTATAGAAAAATATTTTGATAATTATCTTTATTTATTTTCCTCATTTCTTCTCCTACAGATCTCTCCTAATTCCATTTTAGCCATGGTGTCTGGTCTACTCTGAAGCATTAGGGTTGCCAAAGACCTCCATGTTGCTAAATCCAATGTTCAGTGGTCAATCATCATGTCTCCTGCCATCTCAGAAGCATTTGACACTGTTGATCACTTTCTCTTCATTAAAAATAACTTTTTTACCTTCTATGTCACCTTAGTCTTTATTCTTCTGTTGTGTTGGCTACTCTTAATCTCCTTTCCTGGTTGCTGTTTTATTACCTGACTCCTAATCAGTATGCCCTGAGCTCCAGGCTCACACATCTCCTCTATTCTATCTGCATTATTCTCTTTTTGATTCCATCCATCCTTTAAACAATATCTATGTACTATCAATTTCATAGTTAGGTAGCCAACCTGACTTGTCATTTAAACTTCTCACTTTTATCCAACTGCTACTCAACACCCCAATTTGCAAATCAGGCAGTTCAAACTTAACATGTGTCAAAACAAACTTCCTATCATTCCTCTTTCTAAATCTGCTCTTTCTGTAGTTTTTACCTTGTAAAGGGAAGCTGGTTTTCTATTTGTTAAGCCTTCAAATCTGAGCATCTCCTGCTTCATTTTCCCCTTGTCTTCATTTCATATTATTTGAAAAATGTTTTCCTATTTATCTTAAAGCCATATTTGATATCTGGCCCATATTTATGTACCTATACTGTTCCCAGCTGGGTCCAAGCCACTATATTTTCCCACCATATTATTCTACTAATCTCCCAACTAGAATTCCTGTTTGCTCCTTTGCTCTACCACTGTCTACTCCCAACACAATCATTAGGTTGATCTGCATAAAACTGGGTTGCAATGGGGAGATGCTGGTCAAAGTGTACAATTTTGTATTTGTAAGATGAATGTGTCCTGGAGTTCTAATGTACTGTATGGTGGTTGTAGTTAATAATAATAATGTATACTTGAAATTTGCTAAAAGAATAGATCTTTAGAATTCTCACTGCACACAAAAATGGTAAACTATGGGAAGTGATGCATATGTTAATTAACTTGATTGAGGTAATCATGTTATAATGTTTACATTTATCAAAACATCCCACTGTGCACCTAGAATACACATACACAATTTTTGTTTGCCAGTGAAACCTCAATAAAACTGGAAATTAAAAAAAAGTGTTTGCAAAATTCAGTTATCTCACTTCTCAAGTCAAACCCCTCATGACTTTCCATATTATGGAAAAATGAAAGGGTGAAAACCAAAGTTTTACCAGAAGACCCATCCCTTTCTACCTTTCCCTCTCATTATTACTTGGTATCTCTTTGCTGATTCTGAAACATGACAATCATTCCTGCATTGAGGATTTTGAGTTAACATTTTTATTGGCTTAGAATGTTCTTCCCTAAATATCTGCCTGGCTCACTCCTTAAAATCTTTTCCTCACTCAGCCTATTTAAAGTTGTGTTTCCTGCTCTCTCTGTTTCTCCTTATCTTATTCTCTTCTTTACATTTTCATCTTAGCATTTATCACTCTCTAATGTTTATTAATTTACTTATTTGTTAGGCTCATATTCTTCTGTCTTCCCTCACTGAGATAGTCATCTTCAAAGTGGAAGAAATGTTTGCCTGCATTGTTTACTGTGTAGTGACCAGTGCCTAGGAAAGTAATATTCAATGAATGTTTGTGAGCGATTGACTGGGATCAATACAGAAGGATCTGCTATGTGTGATGATTAATTTAGAAAAAATAATAGGCTGGGCCTTATGGGTCTCAGGTGACATGTTTAAACCTGGTTTTTCATCTGTCACAGCAGCAAGATGATCGAGTTCTCAAGGCGTCTGCATGTATTGCTGTAAAAAGAAAAGGTGAAGGAAAACATTACACGGAACCATCATTGGGGTGGGTGAAGTCTTGGGCACTTGACTTAAGCCTTCTTTATGTGTAAAAAGAAGATTTAAAAAATCCTGATGGAATTAATAATACATGATCTTTATCATAAATTCCATTAGTTTATAAAATATTAAGAAGAAAGTAAAGGTCATGCTGAAATATCCACCATTAACATTTTGGTGACTACATGCATTTCTTTTCATAACAACTACTATATATTATTTTAAATAAATGATACATGTTCATATTTTTATTGTGCATACATTTTTAAATGCCCTTTCCTCCCATGATTTCTCTGTTTTTCCCCATCCTGCTCCCATTCCCTGAGAATAACAACAGAAAGTGTATCCACCCTCCATGCATTGCCTTCTCCATGTTTAAGTGACCACGTATAAATATAATGAAGCTCCCAGCTTAGATTTTCTTTCAATTTATCCTTCTTAAACTCTGGTCATCTTGGATTTGAAAGTTAATGCTTTTTAAAATTATATATGTGAGTAAATGAGGCGAAAGCTATGTTAATTAGTAGGATGTAAACACTCCACTTTGTACAAATAATCAACACACTGAATCCCACAAAGGCATAAATATATTCATGATCTGTGTATATATGACTTAATAAAAAAAGGAAAAAATTACATATATGAAATTTTTGGACATTATTTTTCAAATATGTTTTTACCCCTTTATCATGTCTTCTTTTGGGGTGTCTTCAATGGGCAGAGATGCAGATGACAAACCAGGTTTAACATATGTTGGAGATACATATGTTAAACTGAGGTTTAACATATGTTGGAGATACATATGTTAAACTGAGTAGTGTTTTTTCACCGCTAATTGAGGCATTTTGTTAGTATATTTTTTCTGTTCTTCAGAGTCAACATTTTTAATATTTTTGTGTTCAAGTTAATGGATCCTTTCTTCAGCAATCTTCATCCTAGTATTAAACCCATCTGATGTCTTGGTATTATTGTTTTCCAAGACATTACACTTACAAGTTCTAGAGTTTTCATTTTATTCTTTTTTATAGTTACCATCACTTTGATGCATTTCCCTATCTATTCATTCATTATATTCATCTGTTTTAAAAAAATTCTTGAACCAAAGTAGTTTTAAAGTTCTTGCTATCTACTTACCTCTTATAACATTGGGTCTTATTTCTTTTTCTTTTCATGTCTGATGTTTTTAAAATTATATTTGGGTGTGAGTGTTATATTATGGAGACTGTGGATCTTTAAGTTTTACTGAAAAATAATTATTTTTACTCTTGTAGGCAGTTAAATTACTGGAAAATCAACTTGAACTTTTGGAGGTTTGATTTTAGGCTTTGTTAGGACAACTATGTTCAGCCCTAGGAGGACACTCTTATTTCTGGGATGTGGACTTTACGCCTAAATATAATAATTATGGGATATCAATGTACGCCTGGGTATTTTTAAGTACTTCCAATTTAGTGGGATCCAAATTCCAGATTCTGTCTTCACTGCAGGGGTCAGCAGCTGAGTTCTCTTCTTAATCCGTGCCTTCCAGCTCTCGTTTCCTGTTGGACTCTGAAACTTCCTCCACGCATGCCCAGCTCATGGGTCGGCCAAGGATTTGAGTGGAGTTTATATACAGATTTGGGGGCTTATCCATTTTTGGTCCTCTCCATTCTTGGATTTTCCTTTTTAATTTCTAGTTTCTCTAACAGCTTTGAATTTTGTTCTGTGATGACTCAAATTAAAAAGGCTGTGGTTTTCACTTGAATTCCAGAGGCTGCATACCACATGGCCTCAGAGCCTTTGGAGGAAAAGCCTTGTGTGATCAATTTTATGTGTTAACTTAGCTAGGCTGTAATAACCAGCTATTCAATCAAATACTAATGTAGTTTTGCTATGAAGGTGTTGTGTAGTGTGAACTAAAGAAAAATCCTAAGCTCTTCTGCTGGCAGAATGGAGACATTCTTGCCAAGTAGACCTCAGAGAAATCTTAAAACTGGAGGTTGGATATGTCTTATTATACCTGCCTCCCTTGCTAATGGCCATCAGTTTTTTTTCTTTCTTTCTTTCCTTCTTCCCTTCCCTTCCCTCCTTCCCTCCTTCCCTCCTTCCTTCCCTCCCTCCCTCCCTTCCTCCCTTCCTTCCTTCCTTTTTGCCAAAGTCTAAGCAGAAACCCATCTCATGATCTAATTCTCCCTATGGTAGCTTTGGCACTACAGCTGACCAGCAATCTTTCCTGATAAGAGACCAACAGCCAGTTGTTTTAAGCAGTCTATGGAGTATGTGCATTAAGGACTGTCGTGTTCCCTGCTTCACCTTTTGACATCACAGGGTCACCAACTTTTGAAGACAGACCCCCATAAAGGGCATAAAGCTGGATTGTGCATCCCCATGTTTCTCCTTCCGTAAAGATTCATGACTCACTCTTGTAGCTTGTTAAATATGTATATTTTGTCATTTTTACTCAACAAAAATGCCCGTTCCCATTGCCCCTCCTTTAAAATTTGCTCTTCTGGCTTTAGGCCACAGGCTTGGCTTCCCAGCCTGTTGCAATGGCCACCCACAGGCTGCAACTCTTTATGAGAAATAAAGCTCTCCTTTCCAAATGTATGAACTTCGCCATTTCTTCAGTTGGTACTAGACGTGGTTTACTTCTATAATCAGTTGACTTTAAGTAAAGATGATGTCTTTTGTATATGAGTGGGCCTCATTTCATTTAATCAGTAGGAAAGCCTAAGAGCAAAACCAAAGTTTCCCTGAGGCAGAAAGAAATCCTGACTCGACATAGCATCAGCTTCTGCCCCAGAGCTCTTAGTCTGCTGTTCTGCCCTGCAGATATCAGACTGGATAGCTCCCACACTCGTGTGAGCCAAATTCTTGAAAAATATACATGTAGTCATTTATCTATAAATAGGTATGTATATATTACATACACTGCCCACTGCCCCTCCTTTAAGTAATTACAATACATAGTACATTATGTATTGTCTTAAATTTGTAATACTCAAGTCACATTTGACGTCTGCAATTATAAGAGGCACTCAGCATGACTTGTATTCATCTTTTGTTATTGGTATACATTGATATTACAATTTTAACAGTTTTTTCCTTTCTTAAAATGTGTAGACATTTTTTTGGCACCCTCTGTGTTTATATGTATACATCCTACTGTTTCTGTTTTTCTGGAGAACCCTGATTGATAGACCCTATAAATTTGCATTTCTCCCAGTGTACTTCCCTTCTTTTAAAGATTTAATCCCTCAATTTCTGTCTGGTTTTGCCATTCTTTATGACTTAAAATATTTTTTGTGCATTTTTCCAGAGTATATAACTGTTAGCTGTATGATGGTTAATCTGATACAAACTACTTTGACATAAAAAAATCTGATTTATTTTCAATAATACTGGGCTAACTGTGCCTTTCTGAGATAAGTCTAATTTGGCCATTCCTATAACATATGTTACTTGTGTTAGTTTGCTAATATTTGCCTTGGGATTTTTACATTGAAGTTCAAAATTTAAATTTCTTTATTGTATCAATCTTATTTAGTTTTAGGAAAAGGATATGTCAATTGTCTACAATAAGTAGGTATGTTCCCCCCTGTGCACTTTTTCTTTTTTTTCTCTGTTTATTTATTTTTTTAAAGATAGAGTCTCACTCTGTCATCTATAGGATGGAGTGCAGTGGTGTAACTATAGTCTCAAATTTCTGGGCTCAAGGGATCCTCCTGCCTTAGTCTTTGGGACTGTAGGCACATGCCACTACACCACTATTTAAATAGCAACAACGACAAAAAAAAAAATTGTAGTGACCGGGGTCTTGCTATGTTGTCTAGGCTGGTCTTAAACTCCTGGCCTCAAGAGACTCTCCCGTGTTGACCTCCCAAAGTGCTGGGATTACAGTTGCAATCCACCCTGCTGGCTCTTTTTTGATTTTCCAATTTTAAAATAGTCTGGAAATGTTTGTCTATAATTGCAATTTCTTTCTTTCTTTCTTTTTTTTGAATGTCAGGTGGAACTTACCTATGAATGTATCTGGACATGGTATTTTCATTAAGGAAATATTAAATATTTAATTAAAAAATGGTTATAGGACCATTTGTATTTTCTATTTTTTCTCCAATTAGTGTTAGTAGTCTATATTTTTCTCAGAATTTATGTATTTTCTTCATGTTTTATAATTTAGTGTTGTGAAGGTTTTATAGCACTCACTTATAGTCATTTTCATATCTGCTATAAATCTTGATTTGCCTGACTAGAGATACTTAATATTTCTTACATCTTATTTTATTGTTGTTGGTGATGGTGGTGGTCTCTCTCTCGCTCTCTCTTTTCATGTTGCTAGAAGTTTGTGAATTTTATTGGCCTTTTCCTAGATCTGCTTTTTGCTTTTGTTGATCTTTATTATTTTTTGTTTTCTATTATACTTCATCAATGGTTGCTTTTCAGTTTATTATGCCCTTACTTCATCTTTGTTCACTTTTATTCTGAATTTTTAATTTCTCAAGGGTGCTTTTTCATCTTTTTAAAAAATTAAATCATAGCTGTGTACATTAATGCATTTATGGGGTACAATGTGCTGGTTCTATATACAATTTGAAATGCTTACAACAAACTGGTTAATATAGCCTTCACCACACTTTCTTAATTATTGTGTTTTAGCCTTTATTTTTTTCTAACGTAAGGAGTGGTCACAACTTTATTCTAAGTATAAACTTTAACGGTATTCCTTAAGTTTTCAATTTTAATAAATGTCCCATGTGAATTTAAATAAAATATTCTCTAGTTATTGTTTTTTTTTAAAGAGGGTACTCAACAATAAGACACTTGTCTTCTCCATAAGAGTTCTTATAGCATTAATCACTAAAGCAAAAAGGTGGAAGACAGAGTCCAAACCATTCCTTTTATTATTGAACAAGCTGATATTGGAAAATAAAGCTTAAACCCAAGAGCACATAAATGTCTTAACAATAAACCTCAAATTTAGGCAGAGTTACCCATTTGGTTTCAGGGAGTGCTGGGTTCAGGCAGCCCTGTCTCATAGTTAGTGATAGCTGCTGTGGACAGATTATGTCATAGAGGATTGAAAAAAGATTATGTGTTCCCATCTGAAGCTTGGATCTAAGGGAAAGAGAAAGGGTTTGGTATCTGTATGTTGTAGTTTTCCTTCTGTGCTGAGCCATCAGATTAATCCCGTGGGAAAGAGTGTGTTAGGACTGGAGAGGGGCCAGAATTGTTACGTTAGTGCAATGTTACTGCAGAAAAGACATACCAGCTAGGTTTTCCTCCTTATACTATTTCTATATATTCATTAGATGAAGAAGACTTTTAATTGTAGTGTCCAAATCTTTCAAATCTTTATTTCAAGGCAGACTAGGTTCAACTCTGATGCTCAGCAGGTTAGGGTATTAAATGCACTTTTGACTTAGGATATTGGTTTATTGGGACATAACACCACCAAAAGTCGATGAGTATCTGTACGTACAGATCAAAATAAGAAAACTCTGAAAGGCAGAAAGAAGCCTGCTGATCGGTTAGGGCCTTGAGACCTGAGGAATGACACAGTTATGAATTCCCAAGATTTTCTTTTTGCTGCTTATTTCCAGACTTGTTGCTAGAGAAATTAGCCACACACAGAAATGCCAGTTGGAAAGGAGAAAAAAATGCCCCCAAAGCCTGTTCTTTTTAGCTAAAAGATAAGAAAGGGGGAACGTAGCAAGGCGGACAACTTTTAGACAATAACTTCTCTATTTCAGCCAAACACCACAGAAAAAAATGTGGCACAGTTTCTATCAGTGCCAGCAAAGATTAAGTGGGGAGGCTAGATGCTGCCCTCATAACGCTGTCTTATGGTGCCTTGATGACCCACTGAGGTGATGTTGGAGAAGTCTACATGGGGTACTGAGACCTCCACCTTCACGGCATGGTAACGCTGCATTCCCAACATGGGGTCAGTTGTGACTGATGTGGAGCCTGGCCTTCTACCCCCACTACAGGAGGCCTAGTAGAGAGTCCTCTCCCCCGGCAATGAGGTCCCTCTCCCCATGGCAACAGTGGACATTACAAGGTGCTAGAACTACCACATCTGCCTGGCAGTGACAACAACAGGCAGCAGCACCCACTACAGGTGTCACTGAAGGCCAAGTGCGGAACCTCCACTGCTCCCTTCACCTGTCAGTAACAAGGTGGTGCACGCCCTGTCCCCGCAGAACAGTATCAGAGAGAGCCACTCAAAACAAAAGGTTTAAGACCCATCCTCAGAACATAACACCATACGTTCTGGCTTCGGTCAAAAATCACTTGCCATGCCCAATCCAGGATGAGGTCAAGGCGAATTAAAAAGGCAATTGATGTATGGTAACACCAGTTACCAGACATGTAAGAACTCTCTCACGAGGATTGTAAGGTGGTTACATGAAAAGTGCTTTGATAAACACTTACAAATATGCTTGAAACAAATAAAAATATAGAAGAGCCTCAAAAAAAAAAAAATAGAAAGCCAAAGCAAAGAAACAGAAGATGTAAAGATATAAATATTTATAAAGGGGAATTTTAGTACTGAAACTATAAGAGCCAAGTGAGAAACTCAGTGGATGGACTCAACTGCATGACAGAGGGGACACAAGGTAGAGTCAGTGAACTTGAAGATTAACAATAAAATCATCCAATTTGAACAACAGAGAGAAAATAGATTAAAAACAATAAAATATAAACAGAGCCCCCAGGGAGATGTGAAACTATACTAAAAAGATCTAACTGCCATGTCATTGGATTTCTAGACCATACTGCATATTTTGGGACATAAACCCATCAAAAGTCAAGGAGTATCTGTACATACAGATCAAACATAAGAAAACTCTTACAGGCAGAAAGAAGCCTGCCTCAGTAATACTGAGGTAAATTTATAGCACCAAGTTCATACATTAAAAAAGAAGAAAAGTAACAAATCAATACTCCCACTACAAGAACCTAGAAAAAGGAGAAATTAAACCCAAAGAGCAAGCAGAAGGGAGGAAATAATGAAGCTAAGAGAAGATAACTGGGAAATTGAAAACAGAAATACAATAGAGATTTCTAGAAAGGGAAGAGAAAGGGCATGACTCAAAAACTACATGAATAAATGATGGCTGAAAACGTGGCTAGAGACACAAACCTACAAATTTGAGATGTTCCTCCAATCCCAAAGAGGGTAAACTAAATAAGTCTATATAGAGTTGCGTCATAATTAGGCGACTGAAAATTAAAGTTATATGATTTTGAAATCTTGAAAGCAGCCACAGACAAATGACACCTTAGTTGTAGAAGAAAAATACTTTAAATTACAGAAGATTTCTCATCAGTAACTATGATGTGGGAGAAAGTAGCACAGTATTTTTCAAGGAATGGATAAAATGAACCATCCATCATCGTGTTATACTGAGAAAAAATATTAATATCTTTCAGGAATGAAGGGGAAATCAACTAATTCTTAAATGAAAAACTAAGAGAATTTTTTTCCCGCAAATCTTTCCAAATAGAATAGTTATAAGAAGTTTTCTAAGAAGAAATAAAATGTTAGGAGAATTAACCTTGGGACATCAGTAAGAAAGAAAAAAAAAACATGGTAAGCAAACATATGAGCAATTGTGACAGGTTTACTCAATTATGTTTTATGGTTGAGCAAAAAATTGTAACACTGTCTGATGTGGTTCTACATCTGTGCATTTAGAACATTTAACACCATTATTAACGGGAGAGGGTAAGGGACATAAAAGCAGGTAAGATTGTTATGGTTTACTCAAGCTGGTAAGAGAAACTAGATGATGAAGTTGTGTACATATCATGTAATATTTAGGGCAACCACTAGAAAGCCTATACAAAGAGATATACTCAAAATATATACATATATATATACATATACATATATGTATACATATACATATACATATAAAAGGAATTCTAAAACAATGTTTAATTATCTCATAGGAAGTCAGGGAAAAGAATACAGAAACTTAAAGCAGAAAGAACAAACACAAAATGAAAAAATAAAATGGCAGATTTAAGCACTAACCTATTGGTAATGACATTAAATATAAATTGTTTAAGTGCACAAATTAAAAAACAAGGATCGGCAGAATGGATTAAAAAATATTACCCAATTATCTCCTGTGGATAAGAAACTCACATACTATATGTGGGTTGAAAATGAAAGGGTAGAGATAGGAGGTCCACTTATTTAGCTTCCTTACATGAGTTAGAACATGTGGTACTTATCTTTCTGTTCTTGTCCTATTTCACTTGATGTAATGTCCTCCAGGCTCATTTGTGTTGCTGCAAATGACAGGATTTCATTCTTTCTAAAGGCTGAGTAGTGTTCTGTCCCATTATCTATTCACCTGTTGATGGACGCATAGGTTGACTCCGTATCTTGGCTACTGTACATAGTATTGTAGTAGACAAAGGAGTGCAGTTACCTCTTCAATATACTGATTTCCTTTCCTTTGGCTATACAATTGCCCCTTGAACAAAGCAGAGTTCAGGGTGTTGACTCCCTGTGTCATTGGAAATCCAAGTGTAACTTTTGACTTCCCACAAGCTTAATTATTCATAGCCTACTGTTGACCAGAAGCCTTACTGATAACATAGTCAATTAACACGTAATTTGTCTGTTCTACATATTCTATAGTATGTAGAACAGACAATAAAGTAAGCTAGACAAATGAAAACCTTATTAAGAAATCATAGGAAGAGAAGATATATTTCCTATTATGTGAAAGTGGATCATCATAAAAGTCTTCATGTTGAGTAGGCTGAGGAGGAAGAGGAAGAGAAGGGGTTGGTCTTCCTGTGTCAAGGGTGGCAGAGGTTGAGGAAGGGAGGGGTGGAAGTGGAGGGAGTAATGGCAGGCACGCTTGGTGTCATTTTGTAGAAATACATCATGATTTCTATATGATTTTTTTTATTTCTCTAAATTTTTATCTGTAAGGTACTCTCACCATTTGCTTTTATTTCAATGCCTGTATCATAAACTGTTCCCTAAAAGAAGTCCAAAGCAGTCTTGAAAAATTAAAACCTTTCTGCCAGATTGTCTAATGTCAGTTTGTTTTCTGGCACCAGTTCTTCCACATCTTTTCCTCACCATCTGGCACTCGTTCAAAACATTCACCTCTATCAATTGTCTTCTGTTAATTCCACTGGTATGGTGTCTGTTATGACTTGAATTTCTCCAAGACCACCCATATCTCGAAACATTTTATCCCTCCCCCCCTTTTTTCCCTATATTCAAAGTCTCTTTTGTGATTTCCTTTATTGGTTGCATTGTAAAGTATGTGAATCTATGCACATGAAAATACACACACACACACACACACACACACACACACACACGATCAGAAAGTTAAGTTCAAGAAATCATGCTAGACAAAGTGCTGCATTCCTCAATCCTTAACGGTCACCTTTGAAGAAGCCCCTTGGAAAGCTATCCACTTGACCCTGCACTTAGTCCACCACTGAAAGAACTTTTTCTTTCTTAGGATGAGTTTGCAGACTTAATTGTCCTAGAATGATGACAGCTGTGAAGGTCTTTCCAGTAAAAGAATACTAAAATTGCTTTGAAGGGTGGACTAGGCACTGGCGAGGGTGCAGAGCTTCCCAAGGGGAGGACTTTGAAGGTGATATGAAGCAGTGAGGTGTGTAGCACGTTGTTTAGGGTGAGTTTGTGAACTTTAACTTTCTGACCTTAGCACATATAAGCAGATCTGTGCAGTGCGAACCACTCTGTACAGGGCTAACGTATGTCTAGTAGTGGGATTGCTAGATCATACAGTAGTCCTATTTTTAGTTTCTTGAGGAACCACCATATTGTTTTCCACAATAGCTGGATCAATTTACATTCCCATCAGCAGTATATAAAAGTTCCCTTTCCTCCTCATTTTTGCCAGTATTTGCTATTTTTTGTCCTGTTGATAATAGCTGTTCTAATTGGGGTGAGATGATATCTCTTTGGGGTTTTGATTTGCATTTCTGTGTTGATTAGTAATGTTGAACATTTTTCACATATTTATTGTCAATTTTTATGTCTTCCTTTGAAAAATGTCTATTCAGATTATTTGCCCATTCTTTAATCCTTTATTCTGATGATAAGTTGTTTGAGTTCCTTTTATATTCTGTATATTAATTCCTTGTTAGATGAGTGGTTGGCAAATATTTTCTTTAGGGATAGGAAAGTAAGTGGGGGAGAGGATGGAAAGAGGTCGGTTAACAGATAACAAAATTACAGCTAGATATGAGGAAAAGTTTTAATGTTATGTAGCATTGTAGGAAAAGTATAGCTAACAATCATCTGGTTTATACTTTCAAACAGCTACAAGAGAGGATTTTGAATCTTCTCAACACAAAGGAATAGTACACGTTTAAGGTGATGAATGTTCTAATTACCCTTATTTGAGCCATATACATGATATGCAGGTATCAGAATATCACACCATACCTCATAAATATGTATACTTATTATGTGTCAATTAAAAATAAAATTAAAAAATTGATAAGAATTGTTAAGGCAGAAATGGATATATGAATGTTAGTTAAAGTAGACTTCAGAGCACAGAATAGTATAAGAGCCAGAACGGGACATTATTTAAAAGGGTCGATCTCAAAAGTAAATGCACCAGACAACAGAGCTACAAAATAGGCCAAACAAGAATGATGCAACCCAAAATAGAAATAGATGGATCCACAGGTTCAGTGGGAAATGTTGACACACTTCTTTCAACAATTAGGAACAACAAGACAGAAAATTAGCAAATATATAGAAAAACTAACAGAATATAATCAACATTTATAGAATCAGCAACAGCAGATATGTATTTTTAAATGTCCAATGAACATATAATAATATAGATAATATCCTGGGCCAGAAAACAAAATTAAATAAGTTTGAAAGAATAAAAATTATATAGCATGTGTCTTTTGACCACAATAGAAAAAAAATAGAAGTCAAAAGCAGAAAGATTATAGAAAGTTCTCTAAGCATTCAGAAACTACACAGCACACTTCTAAATACTCTAAGGGTTAAATAAATTCTCAAAAGAAATAAAAGCAGATTGTTTGATTGAATGAAAATATAACAAAACAACAAATCAAAACTTGTAAGAAATAGCTGAAGTGATACTGAGGTAAATTTATAGCACCAAGTTCATACATTAAAGAAGAAGAAAAGTAACAAATCAATACTCCCACTGCAAGAACCTAGAAAAAGGAGAAATTAAACCCAAAGAGCAAGTAGAAGGGAGGAAATAATAAAGCTAAGAGAAGATAACTGGGAAATTGAAAACAGAAATATAATAGAGAAAATCAATGAAACAAAGAGCTAATCCTTAGAAGAGATCAAAAGGAATTGCCGAAAATTGTGAGACTGACAAAGAAAAAGGAGAGAAGACACAAATGAGGAATATCAGAAATGAAATGTGAGACAGCATTACAGATCCAACAGAAATCAAAGGGCAGGAAGAGAATAACACTGTCAACTTTACACATGTCTATTTAACAACACAAAATATCACAACTCATCCAATATGAAATGAATGATTTGAGTAGCCTCATAACTATGAAGGAAATTGAGTTTATAAATGTAAAACTTCCAATAAAGGAAATCTCCAGGCTTAGACTGTTTCACTGGAGAATTCTACCAAATACCTAAAGAAAAATTGACACTTTTGCTAATTAATGCCTCTGTAGTCTTTGAAAGAGAACCAAACATTCCCTTTCAAAAGATAAAAGAGGAGGGGCCATTTACCATTTTGTGAATCAAATGTTACCATGACACACAAAAAGGTAAGTACAGTACTTTATTTTTTTTTATTTTTTATTTTTATTAAATCATAATTGTGTACATTAATGCAATCATGGGGCATAATGTGCTGACTTCATATACAATCTGAAGGCCATGAAGGCTATATTAAATAGTTCAAGATAAGTATATTCTTATTCAACATAGTGAAATAAGGCAAGAAAAGGAACTTAACAGTATCTATATTATAAAAAATTAATTGAAATGATTCCTATTTGCAGACGGTATGGTTATCTACAAAGGAAGTACCTCTTAAAATTCCAAAAATTGATTGTTATTTTGATAAACTAACAATAAACACTGGAATTAACAATATAATACTCTTTTTAGGCGCTCAACAAATGAAATTCTGCCTGAAAATTTAACAAAACATATACATTACTAGAATGTGATTACAGTATCTAAATTATTGTCAAGATATATTGTGTGCAAGGATTGGAAGACTTAACATTGTGAAGATGACAATTCTCTTCAAAGATTTAAATGTAATTCTTATCAACGTCTATACTTTTATATATATATATATATATACAATAATATTCTAAAATTTATACGAAATGGCAAGAAAAAAAAACAAACTATGACAGCTGATAATCCTAACAAAAGAATGAAATGGTAAAGCTAAATGTACAGGCAAATATAAAAGCCAGTATTATTTTAATTTTGTTTTTTACTCCACTTTCTACTTGCTTAGGATTTAAAATACAGATTCACCAAATAATTGTATATTTATGCTTTTGGGAACAGAAGGTTTGAAGATGTAATTTGTAACCTCAGTATTATAAGGGGGATAGAGCTTTAAAGGAGTAGAGTTTTAACTTGTAATTGAAGTTAGGTTGGTGTAAATTAAAAATAGTTGTAAGATCTTACATGTAACCCCCTCGTAACTACACAAAAAAATATATAGAATATATACAAAATATATACTATATACCAAAATTAACTCAATATAGACAAAATATCTAAATGTAAGAGCAAAACTGTAAAGATTTTTTAAGAAAACGTAGAGTAAAGCCTTCATAACATTGGATTTGCTGCCAATTTCTTGGATATTCCACCAAAATCATGGGCAATAAAAGAGAAAAATAGATAACGCTGAGTTAATCAAAATCATAAACCTTTGTGCATCAAAGGACATTTTTTCAGAGAGTAAAAAAGCAACACACAGAATAGGAAAAAATATTTGCAAATCATATATCTGATAAGGGATTAATATCCAGAATGTATAATGAACTCCTGTAAGTCAACAACAACAACTAAACAAATCATCCCAATTCAAAAATGGGCCAGTATTTTGAATAGACATTTCTCCAAAGAAGATGTACAGAGAAGCACATGAAAAGATGCTCAACATCAGTAGTCATTAGGGAAATGGAAATCAAAACCATAGTGAGATACCACTTCACATTCATTAGGAGGGTTATTATATACACTTAAAACAAACAACCCCCAAAATAACAAGTGTTAGCAAGGAGGAGGTGGAGAAATTAGAACACTTTGCATTGCTAGTGGGAATGTAAAATGCTCCAGCTGCCATGGAAAACAGGGTAGTGGCTCCTTAAAATTTAAACATAGGATTACCGTATGATCCCGCAATTCCACTTCTAGATATGTACCCAAAAGAATTGACAGTAGGGACTCTAACGGATACATGTGTATCAGTGTTCATAGCAACATTATTCACAATAGCCCAAAGAAACTTTCCAAAAAGCAAAATGTTATATATGAGCCTACAATGGATGTTAGTCCACCTTAAAAGAAATGAAATTCTGACATGCGCTACAGTGTAGATAAACCTGGAGTACATTATGCCAAGTAAAATAAGCCAGACACCAAAGGACAAATATTGTATTTATATGACTACTTGAGTAGTCAAATTCAGAGACAAAGTATAGAAGTTACTTGGGGTTGGGGGAATGGAAATATTTTTTAATGGGTACAGAGTTTCTGCCTGAGCTGATAAAACAGTTTATTCATGGATAGTGATGATGGGTGCACAGCTTTGTGAATGTGCTTAATGCTGCTGAATTGTAAAATGGTAAATTTTATATTATGTATGTTTCGACATAATAACCCAAATGATCAGAAAAATAACTCTTTCATACAGTTCTTTATATGCTTTTGTCCCCTTTTTGATTCTCTGGGTTACACCCCCTTACCCTGCCCTTCCAAACCACTGGGTTTGTCCTTTTGTTGTTCTGACCCCAGAGAACGATGGTGTTTCTTTCTACTGCCCCCTTCACTAAACTGCAAGTTTGAGAAGGCATATTTTCTTTTTTTTTTGATCTTCAATTTTTATTTTTTTATCCTTTTAATATTTGTTTATTTATTTTTATTTTTTTAAATTAACTCATAGCTGCATACATTAGTGCAATCAAGAGGTACAATGTGCTGGTTTCATATACAATCTGAAATGTTTTCATCGAACTGTTTAACATACCCTTCATGGCATTTTCTTAGTTATTGTATGAAGACATTTGTATTCTGCATTTAGTAAGTTTCGCCTGTACCCTTCTAAGATGCACCATAGGTGTGGCCCTACCAATTACCCTCCCTCCACTCCAACCTCCCCCCTCCCCTCCCTTCCCATATTCTTGTTATAGTTGGGTTATAGCCTTCATATGAAACCTTTAAATTAGCTTCATAGTAGGGCTGAGTACATTGGATACTTTTTCTTCTATTCTTGAGATACTTTGCTAAGAAGAATATGTTCCAGCTCCATCCATGTAAACATGAAAGAGGT
>CAUYRH010130272.1:0-21897 GCA_963574655.1 Perodicticus potto | reverse complement strand
CCTGACCCCGCCCACCCGGCCGGGCACCTGCTTTATTCTAAGCCGTCTCGTTCGTTATAAATGTTAGTCTCAGCTACAGAACAGCTTCAGGATCAGGGTTTGACCGAACAACAACACATAAAATTCACCACCACGGACACGAACTCCGAAGGGGGAGTCGTTCCTCCGCTGGTGAAGTTCAAGGGCGACCGCCTGGGGTTGGGGTCTGTGCCCACAGGCCTGTGAAAAGCGCCGTCGGCGGTTGGCTCGCCGGAGGGCGCACACGGAGGTGGGTCCTACGAACAAAATTGTGAACAGGATTCAGCTCTGCTCACAAAGCAGCTGCCGCCGCCCGGATGCAGCGGCCTCCCCGGGCGCTCTTGGAAAGCCCGCGGGCGGCGGGAGGAAGGCGCGGGGAGCGCGGGGACCGAGGCCGCGGAGCCGGAGCGGCTGCACCTGCCGCCGCGGGGAGGGTCCGGGCTTCGCGGCGTCGGGGCGGTGACCGCGCTGGGCGACGCGGCAGACCCGCTCCGCGCCCCTCGAGTCCACTCGTAACTATCCCCCGACCCGGCCACGCTGCTCCCCTCGCGGCGCGGCCTGCACCCCGAGCCCATTCCCAGCTCAGGAACTCTTCTGCCTCTGCCCAGAAAACTTCTCTGCCGGCGGCGCACCTCGCCCACTTCCCGCGCATCTTAGCAACTACCACTTTGAATTGCACCGTTCCAGAATGTTGTGTCCAGGACATTGTCTCCACCGGCGGTCTCTCTGCCTCACTCACTCTGCTTTACTTTGTCTGCATAGCAGTTATCACTGCCGAAACCACGTTACACTCTCTTAATTTTCTTTTTTTTTTTTAACTACTTATTTCACCTGTAATAAAACAAGCTGGGATGGGTAAGGACTTCCCATTAGCGTTCCCTGATCTTTCTCTTGTAATAGCACTAGTCATTTCCCCGCCCCCCCAAATCTCAGTTAACAAATGAATCTTGTAAATAAAAAGGTCAATATGACTATACCAGTAAGATAAATTAAGAATTTCACATACATACACATACACCAAAAAAAAAAAGAAAGAGAGAAAAGAAAAATGCTCTCCACTGGGAAAGGGAAGATGAACTAAGAATTCAAGGTCTGTGAAACTAGGCGTCTACAGGAATCTTACTGCTCTTTTGTCCCTGCCTATGGAGGAAAGTCTGGCAGATAGCCATTTCTTCATCATTAACTTAATTAAGAAAAGTAAAAGTTAAAGACAGTACTTAACTGTTCCTAGGTGTCTATGATGTTTTCATTATTTACAGTTTTGTGAAGTCTATTATAAAACTGCAAAAATTACAAATAACTGGAAAATTGCCAAAAGAGAAACAACCATTACCTTCGTAACTTCGATGATGACAACAAAATACCTAAATGCTTCTGTACTTGTTATTTTGTTCTGCCCTAAGATTTTCTAAAGGTTTTCTGTACATTTCATGTCACCAAGGAATTTACTTTTTGTGTAGTGATTTTCATCTAAATGTTTTCCACTGTTTATTTTTATTCACGATCACTATTTTAGTAACTACATACTATTCACATGATCGTCCCACCATGTATTACATTTCTCTCTAAGGTAAGATTTTTTTTTTTTAATATCTCAGTGGAAGCCTGTATTAGTTTTGCTTGCTTCATTTACAGCACAGGCGAACCAGTTTAAAACAGCATATATTTACTCATGCGGTTCTGAAGGTCAGGGTTCCCGGTCAGCTCAGCATGTTCCTCTGGTCAGGGTCTTAGCAGGCCGTGACCTTGTTAGTCAGGTTGTGTTCTCATCCGGAGGCACAACTGCAGAATGAGTCAATTCCTTTCCCAGTAGGTTGTTGGCAGAATTCAGTTCCTTGAAGCTGTGTGACGGATGGACCAGTTTCTTATAGGTCTTAGTTAGGGACATCAGCTTCTCAGACCACCCCAATTCCCTGCCATGGGGCTGTCCCAGCAGGGACTTAACATTGCTGTTTGCTTCTTTGAGTCCAGTAGGATATGCATTTTAGACTCTGCCAGCAGGGTGGAATTAGACATACAACCCAGAAAGCAAGGTCTGTTGTTTCCCAAGGGTAATCACCATAACCATGATTTTTTTCTCCAGTTTCTTTAATGCATAAGGCCGTTGATTCTTTCTGTTACCTTTGGTGATACCTTAAATATAAAGCAGCATTTTATCCTGCATAGTTTCAGCTCTCTGTTATATTAGCACTGTAGGCGGTTCATAGCACTGTGCTGAATACCATCACCCATACAGATGCTCCATGTGTTCTGTATATGAACTTAAGATTCATTCCAGAAATTAATTTTATTTCAAGTGTGACCAATATTTTAAATTATTTTGATAGTAACAGCAAAACTGGATCCTAGGACAGCCTTCACAGTACCTGTGCACCC
The DNA here is from genome assembly GCA_963574655.1 of Perodicticus potto. NCBI lineage: Eukaryota > Metazoa > Chordata > Mammalia > Primates > Lorisidae > Perodicticus > Perodicticus potto. The sequence continues at coordinate 19,503 of CAUYRH010130272.1, read as the reverse complement.
CTGAGAGTTTGGCTTCCTCTGGGTTCTGGCTAGCACTGAGCACTCTTATTTTTATTTTAAAATAGTTTCCCAAAGTTTTCATGGCCTCTGGGTCTGTATAAGATACACAGCCGACAGGAATCAAAGTGGGCTTTTGCCCATGCTAGTAATACCCCCATTATCTTTTTCCTTTCATAAAGTTTGAACTTGACCCCTGTCTACTTGAAATGCATTGCCTGCTGGTCTTGATCCTCTCTAAAGGCATTTGCAGGGGAGTAATGTGGTTGTGTTCTTTCTCTGCTGCAGCCATATCAAATTGACACAGATTCGTAGCTCAGAGAGCTCAGATTTATCATCTTGCATCTCTATAGGTCAGAAGTCTCATGTGGTCTGCAACGGACAGAAGTGAAGGTGTCAGCAGGGCTGTGCTCCTTTGTGGGAGCTTGAAGGGAGACGTCCCTGCTCACTCGGACTTCTGACCCCCCAGTTCTTTGCTGCAGGTCTGTGCTCCCTCTTTCCTTTGGGTGATCAGCAGAGGGAGACCGTCCCCAAATTCCCAGGGTCGACTGTAATCCATGCCTCTCTTTTCCCATCTTTAAAACCAGTGATGGTGCACTGAGGCCACCTCATACTTTGGCTCTCTGCTGATTCTTTGGTCACATTAGTCTGAAGGATTCTTCAGCTGCCCTCTTCCACTTATAAGGACTCACTTTTAAGACCCTGCCTGAAAAATCCAGGATGATATCTCCATCAGAAACTCGTGAACCTCAATTCACATCTGAGAAGTCCATTTCAGCATGTAGAGGAACATTTTCACATGATCTAGGGAGTGGAGTACAGAAGCATCTCTGTTCTACTAGGGGCCCCAGTCTGCCTGTCGTACAGAAGACTGCGGAGCATTGCAGGCTGAGAGCCAGATCAGCTCATCTTTCTGAGGAGCCCCATCCAGAACAGTTGCCCTTTCTGGATTTCAGTTTTTTCATCCATAGAATGGGCATTATAATTCTAGTTAAGGCATGAAAACAATGAACAAAAACATATTTACAGGAAATGTACCAGCTTGTTCCATGTAGAGACTGGGTGGCAATTTCAGCCTGGATGTTCTCACCCAGGGAGTGATCTTTTTATATGAGATCTAGATAAAAAGAAAGCACCAGCCTGGGAAAGGTGTAAAAGGAGCAACCTGTTTATGAGTAACTGATCTTGGTGGCCTTCTAGAATTAAAGAAAGTGATTGTAGCTGGAGAGGGGTGGATGCTGGTGAGCCCAGAGAGGAGGCGTGTGCTGGGTCATGAAAGGTTTTCCACTCAGGGGGAGAGGGTTGGGGATGATTAACTAAAGTGGAAAATCAGAGTGTTAAGCAAAGCTAGAACCATAAAGAAGTAACATTCTTTGAGACGTGGTTGCTTAATGAGAATTTTATATTCTATGCCATTTTCTTTCATTATGATATAATCATAATTTCATATTTCTTCATTAGATTTTTCTCAGATCTTTTACATAGATTCAGCATTCCTCGAGATGCCATGTTGGCCCTAGAACCGAACACGGCCGTGTCTCAGACCTGTAACTTCACAGAGACGGATCTCACGTTCATGGGAAAGACAGCACAGGCCCACGGCTGGGGCAGTACAAGCCCAAAGGGAGGGTTATGTGAAGTAACTTCACAAGTCCCAACAGCTGGAACAGGAGTGGAAAGAAGCTGGAGGAAGCTTCTTGTCCTTTATTTCCCTTGGCGTCTTTGTGCTGACAAATTTAAACAGGTTTTACTAATGTATTATTAGTTAGAGATGATTAACAAGCCAAGATATTATGTCAGTTGTTTTCTAGGTTTTTGAATCAGAAATATTGAGACTATGCATAGCATGGTGAACTAGAGAAAATATAAACGTAAGAACTGGTCAAAGAGAAAGAATTTGCTTGTAATTTGCCTGAGATAGCAAAAGATAAACTGCAAAGCCTCATTTCATTAATTATCCTGACAAGTTTACACTGGGAAGTAATTGAGTATGCACATGCAAGATTTATTGGATTAGAAATTACCTTGGATGTAAATTTTAATACTATAATAATCTACAAATATTTAATTTTATTTCAGTTACATAAAACTCATAGGAATAAGGAGAGAAAAAGATTAACTTCCACTAAAAGGAAAATCGCATCTCTCTGATTTCATATCCAGAGCTCTGTGTCTTGCTGACTTCTGATCCAGCCATGCCTCTGTGGGCCGGCAGTCAAATGCACCAAGGACGGTGGTCTCTGGGCATTTGTGCTGCCCATTCCAGGACAGAAATGCTCTTCCACCAGACATCTTCAGGCTGCTCTGCCTGCCACCTCCTTAAGATTGTCCTCACGTGTGACCTTCCTATTGTAGCCACCCTCACTTCTCTGATTGAGCTCTTTGCCACCACCTCATGCAGTATTCTGATCTACATTTTTCTTCCTATATAATGTTAAGAAACACCTGTGGAAAGAATATCACCTAGGTTCATCAGGGTATCCTAAGCAGATGAGGCGGTGCTTGGAGAATAATCAGCACCTAGTAAATATTTCTGTGTTAAAGAATATGGAGTATTCTATAAATGTTGCCAACGCTATTCACATAACTCCCAAATACCTCAGATGTAAAGAGGTAATGCCATTTTAATAATATATTTTGGTAAAAATCCGTATTTTATTTCTCCAGATTTGATTGTTACAGATAATTTAGGGGGGAAACATGTTTGAATATGTGAAGGTGTGATGTGGTTTTTGTCCTTGAGAAGCTCACCATCATAGTTTATGTTTTTAGTTAGTCATTTCGTTAAACTGTAAATTTTCATTATTTGTAAATTAACCATAATATCAATTTACATTTATTATTATTATCAATTTACATTTAAAAATTGCACTTTAGCAAGGACATTTCCATATTCCTGGTGAAATTATGATTGTGACTATAAGCAAAAAAGAATGTATTGGCAAATTAAATAATTTTATAAAAAGTATATGCCAGCATTATTGATTTTCTATTATTTAAACATGTTAGTCAACCAAATTTAAGTTTCTAAAAACATAATAAAGTAGAAATTTTGGACTAATAAGAATTTTGAATATATCAATTACATCTCTTCATAATTATGTCTCTTTAGAATTAAATGTTTCAAAATGAAAGAGATGATTTCTATAAATATATTTCCAAAAGTTCCATTTATGAATGCATTATCTTTATTTATTATTAAGATATAAAATGCAGCCAACTTTTGTGTATTGATTTTGAATACTGAAACTTCACCAAATTAATTTACTAGCTTTAACTGTATTTTGCTTTTTTTATGTGTGTGCGTGTGTGAGATCTTTAGGATTTTTTTACGCAGAAGATAGTGTTCTCTGTAAATGGAGATCGTTTTACTTCATCTTTACAATTTGGAAGCATTGATTTTTATTTTTTCAGGACTAATTACTCTGAAAAGAATTTCCACTACTATGTTGAATAGGAGTGCTGAGAGTGAACAATCTTCTCTTGTTTTTAATCTGAGAGCAAAAGTTTTTTATTTGGTACCATTGAGTATCATGTTACCTGTAGGTTTTATATATGGCTTTTGTTTTGTTTTAGAATTATATTTTGTTAGTCAACAAGTACCATAATGGAAAGTTGAAAAGAACTTTGAAGAGAGAGTTCAAGAGGGCGTGAAACCATTAAGAGGTGCGACCTCAGATCAGACGTGGTGACCCGCTGAATTTAAGCATATTAGAATTATATTTTGTATTTCTATGCCTAAATTGTTGAGTGTTTTTACCATGAAAGAGTGTTGAATATGTCACTTTTTTTTTTTTGCTTCAGTTGAGATGATTATGTATTCCTCTATTCTGTTAATGTGTTTTATTAGATAAATGTTCCTAGGTTGAACCATCCTTGCATTCCATGAATTAGTATTACTTGCTTATGGTTCATAATTCTTTTAATGTGCTGTTGGGTTCTGTTTGCTAGTATTTTGTTGAGGATTCCTTTTTTTTTTTTTTTTTTTTTGGAGAGACAGAGTCTCACTTAATCGCCCTCAGTAGAGTGCTGTGGTGTCACACAGCTCACAGCAACCTCCAGTTCCTAGGCTAAGGCAATTCTCCTGTCTCAGGTTCCCCATTAGCTGGGACTACAGGTGCCTGCCACAGTGCTCAGCTATTTTTTTGTTGCAGTTTGTCCAGGGCCGGATGTGAACTTGCCACCCTTGACATATGGGGCCAGTGCCCCCCTCACTGAGCCACAGGTGCCGCCCCTTATTGAATTATGGATAAACAAGATTGAAAGTTTGGGTTGTTACACACTCTCACCAGCATTTGGCATTGCTAGCATTCCACATTTGGGCCATTCCAATAGGTGCATAATGGTATCTCTTTGATGTTTTTATGTGCATTTCTCTGATATTGTCTGCTATGGAGTCTTTCTAATTTTTAATGTATACCTTTACAGCTATAAATTTTGCTATTTGCTGTGTACAGTACATTTTGACACATTATGGTTTTATTTTCATTTGCCTCAAGAAGTTTTCTAATTTCCCTGTGATTTCTTCTTTCACCAACTGTTTATGAGTGTGCTGTTCAATTTCCACATATATGTGGATTTTTTAGATTTCTTTCTGTTTTTTTTTTTCTAGTTTTGTCCCAGTGTGACCAGAAAAGATACTTGCATGATTTAAATTCTTTTTTTTTAATTTATTAAGAGTTACATTGTGATAACTCATGGTCTATTCTGAACATTGTTCCATGTGATCCTTAGAAAAAAACACGTGGTAGTTGTGGGCAGAATCTTCTGTATGTATTTTTTAGTCAAATTCATTTATGGCATCGTTCAACTTCTCCTTTTCTTCATTGATCTTCTGTCTGATTTTTGTATCAATTATTGAAAGTGATATTTGTATTTCCTATTATTACAGATTTATTTCTGCCTTCCATTCTGTCAGTGTGTGCTTCCTGTATTTAAGAGCTCTGATGTTTGATGTATATTTGTTCATAATTGTTGTAGTTTGGGGGGTGAATTGACTCTATCGTGATGCTCATTTTTTCTCTGTAACAATTTTTTGCATAAAACTTTTGCATGATATTATTATAGTCAGTCCTGATTTCTTTTCATTACTATTTACCTGAAATATCTTTTTCATCATTTCAGTTTTAAGCTATCTATGTTCTTAGATGTAAAGTGAGTTTTTTATAGACAGCGGATAGTTATGAAAGCTGTATCTTTTGATTAAGAAACTTGATCCATTTACCTTTACAGTAATAGCTTATAGGGAAGGACTTATTATTGCTATTTTGTTTTTCTCTGTATGTTTTAAATCTTTTTTTATACCTCAATTGTTTCCTTATAATATTGCTTTGTGTTTAGTTTAATTTTAGTAATGAAATTTTGATTCCTTTCATCTTTCCTTTTATATACATTTAATAGATATTCTCATTTAGTTACCATGGAGATTACATATAATATCCTAAACTTCTAATGGTCTATTTCATACTGATTATAAATAACTTAAATCACATATAAAAACTCTATTCCTTACAGCCTCCCCTCACACACTTTATACTATTGATGTCTCAGATTAGATCTTTATATAATGGATAGCTATTCACTTAGATTTCTAATTATGTTATGCTTTGTCCATAAAATTATTTAATATAAAAAGAGTATGGTTAAAACCCAAAATTTCAATAGTACTTGTTTTTATTTGTCTGTATAGTTACCTTTTCTGGAAAACTTTATATTTTCATATAGTTTCAACTTATAGATAAGCATGCTTTCATTTCAATTTGAAGAACAACCTTTAGCAGTTGTTATGGGAGATCTAGTGGTAATTAAAGACCTCAACTTCTGTTTATTTGGTAATATCTTCATTTCTCACTCATTTTGGGGATATTATTTTCCTAGTTGTAGAATTATCCTTAAAAGATTACTTTCTAATTTCTTTTGGAGCTTTAAATATAATATCCACTCCTATTCTTATCCCCTAAGTCCTTTGTAGTCTATTAATTTCTCTTCATTTTGCCTCCTTCCAGACATGATAATTTTGATTTACATTGTTATTATGGCCAGTAATGTAGGGTGTATTGGCTGTGGATATGTCTCCTGTATTAAAGTTTTTATTTCAAGATTTGCATTTTTTCTTTCTTATTTTCCTTGTAATGAGTATTGAAAATTCTTTATAAACTCTGGTAAAAGTCCTTTGCAGGTATTTTCAACTGTCTTTAGCTTGTTTCTTTCACTTCTTTATTTATTGATGCATAATAGTTTACTTATTTATGAGTAGCATTTGATATTTTGTTACACACATATAATGCATAAAAATCAAGTCAGAATATTTAGGGAAATCTTTGCTTCAGGTATTTATAATTTCTGTATTTTGGGAACATTTCAAGTCTTCTTTTGAAGCTATTTTGAAATACAAGTAAGCTTGTGAACTCATCCTAGAAAAAGTGCTATGTAACTCATTGATGATTCTCATTACTATGGTCATCTCATCTTCATAGTTTTCCTCTTGGGAAACTATGCTTTAATGCCAGCACCTAATCCACCCTTCAGGGAAATTTTGGAACTCTTCTTCTGGAATGGCCCACAGAGCTTTCATTGTATTACCCTTGATTCCCTGAATGTCACAAAAATATGTTCTTTACAATATTTATTTTTTCTTTGAGTAAAGAACAAAGTCTTTGGTGGGCAGATAAGATGAACAGAGAGGATGTCCTAGAACAGTTATTTGTTTACTGGCTAAAAACTCCCCCTTCAACAGTGCCATGTTAGCTGGTGCATTGCCATGATGCAAGAGCCATGAGTTGTTAGTGAAAAGTTGAGATCATTTTCATCTAACCTTTTCACATAGTCTTTTCAGCACTTCCAAATAGTAAACTTGGTTCACTGTCCGGTTGTTACAAATTCATAATTAATAATCCCTCTGATAACTAAAAACGCTCAGCTGCATTGTTTTGACTCTTGATTGAGACAGATAGACCATTTTGGGTTGTGGAGAATTGAATAACTTCCATTGTTCACTTTGACATTTGTTTCAGAGTTGTATTGGGATATCCATGTTTCATCACCAGTGATAATATGGCAAAAATATTGTCTTGTGTCTTCAAAAGGTCTTAGCACACTTCAACTCTCTTTTGCATTGGTTCATCGGTTAGCTCCTTCAGGACCACTGTTTCCTGTGTCAAGATATTTAGTTAATATTTTCCTGTTTATTGATATTTACATGGTGTGCTGTGTCTCTCATAGTCAACCAATGATTTTAACTCACAATTCAGTGAATTTTTGCAATGTTTTTGTCAGTTCTGCTTGTTACTGACTGCCCTGACTTCTTCATCTTCCTCATCAGTGATGAAGAAAAACATTTAATCCAATTGGACACTGCTATTTTCTTTGAAGCATTATCCCCATAAACTGGGACCAACACAGTGGTTCTCAACCTGTGTGTCATGACTCCTTTGTACCAATGAAAATACATCCTGCATATCATATATTTGCATTACAATTCATAACAGTAGCAAAATTACAGTTATGAAGTAGCAACAAAAAAATAATTTTATGTTTGGGTGTCACCCCAACATGAAGAACTGTATTAAAGGGTCGTGGCATTAGGAGGCATTAGGAAGGTTGAGAACCACTGGACTAACATGTCCCTGATTTCACTTCTACTCTTGCCAAGTTTAACAAGAAATTTATGAATGTTTTTTTGTTGCTTTAACTAAAGCTAAAAAATTCTTGCCACAGCACAAACTAAAAACAAGAAAAAACAATAATGAACAACCACACAGCAAGACCCCACCATGTGTCAATGTAAACACAAATGTGAGACACTGTTATATGAAGGATATGAAACCTTACTGAGTTATTTGTGCATTGCTGCCAATGTGAGCCCACAGTGGGAAGTGTGTGAACTTAACTGTCAGATCTTGTATTACTGATTCAATTTCATTACCCTTTATAGGTCTCTTCAGGTTTTTTAATTTTTCCTTACTTTAATCTTGGTATGTTGTAAGCATCTATGAATTTATCCACTCTTGGTTTTCCAATTTGTACATGTATACTTGTTCATAATAGTCTCTGATGATCTTTAATATTTCTGTTGTAACAATTTGTTATTGTTATTTTCATTTCTGATTTTGTTTATTTTGGTTTTCTCTTTTTTTGTGTTAGTTATGCTAGCAAGTGATTTATGTCTCTTCAAAAATACTTTTCTTTTTATTGATTCTGTTCTTTTTTTAATAGCCTTTATTTCACTTAGTTATGTTCTGATGTTTACTACTCTCTTCTTCTACTAATTTTGCCATGCTCTGTAGATGGATTGTTAGAGTGTTTACTGGAAGTCTTTCTGCTTTTTTCTTGTAGGTGTTTATCACTATAACCTTTCCTCTTCATACTACTTTTACTATTTCTCATATGCTTGGGAAGTTGTATTTTGATTTTCATTTGTTTCAGGATTTATTTCCTTTTAAATATCTTCCTCAGATGGTTATTCAGGAGCACTTTTGCTATTGATTTCTAGTTTTATTCCACTGCGGCCTGAGAACATACTTGATATGACTTTAACTTTTATAAATATTTATTGAGGCTAAATTTTATGTTCTAGTATATGTTCTGTCCTGAAGAATGTCTCATATGATGAGAAGAATGGCTACTCTGTAGTTGTTGGATAAGATGTTTCATAAATGTCAGTCAAGTTTATTTGGTCTAATGTGTGATTAAACCAAATGCTTCTGTGTTAATTTTATGACTAGATAATCTGTCTAATGCTGAGAGTGGGCTGTTGAAGTCTTCAATATTATCGTATTGGAGTCTATCTATTCCTTTATGTCTACTTATCTTTGCTGTATTTATGTGGGTGCTCTGATATTAGGGACATGTATTTTGAACGTTAAGATCTTCTTGCTGAATTGATCCTTTTATTATTATATAATGACCTTCTTTATCTCTTTTTACTTATGTTAACTTAAAGTCTATTCTATCTGATGTAAATATAGCCCTGATACTCTCTTTTTATTTCTGTTTTCATGGAATGTCATTTTCTACTTTTACTTTGAATCTATATGTGTTCTCACAGCTGATATGAGTTTCTTGTATGCAGCATATAGTTGGTCACTTTTGAAAACCTCAAAACTCATTCAGCCTGTCTTTATCTTTTAAGTGGAAAATTTAATATGTTTATATGCAAGGTTTTTATTTATATGTGAGAGTTTATTCTATCATTTTATTAGTCAATTTCTGGTTATTTCATATATGCTTTATTATTTTCATTTTTTTTTCTTATTGTTTGTCATTGTGCTGTGGTGGTTATCTGTAGTGGTAACATTCTTCTTTATTTGTGTTTTTGCCCAAGTAGTGGGTTTTATATATTTATGAATTTCCACAATGTTAGATATTGTCTTTTCACTTCCACATATAGGACTCCCTTAAACATTTCTTTAGGGCCAGTGTGGTGGTGATGAACTCCCTCAACTGTTTCTTGGTTTTGAAATACATTAGTTTTTTTGTTTGTTTGTTTGTTTGTTTATTTTTTAATGAATGAATTTTCTGTAAATAGTATTGTTGGCTGACTTTTTTTTCTTTCATCACCTTGAATATATCATCCCAATCTCTCTTCTCTTGTAAAGTATCTGAGAAATTCACTGTAGGTCTGGATGGGCTCCTTAATAAGTGAATAGAAATTTCCCTTGCTATTTTTATTTTTAAAATAAAAATCATCTATCTCTGTCATCTTTGACAGTGATTATAACATTTCTGAAAGAAGACTTTTTTGAATTATATCTGTTTGTATATCTCTGAGTCTCATGTACGTGGATGTTTAATTTAATTTTCTTTCTTCACTTAGGAGGGTTTGACCTATTATTTTGTTAAATTGGTTTTCTAAATTTTTTGTTTCTTTCTTGATCTTTTGTATCATTGAAAATTCAAATGGCCATGGCTTCATGTTGTCTCATATGTCATGTAGACTTTTCTCATTCCTTTTATTCTATCTTTGTCTCACCAGGTTATTTCAAAAGACTTTTCTTCAAGTTCTGAGATTTTTTTTCCTCTTGATTTAGTTTATTATTGAAGATTTTGAATGCATTTTGCATGCTGTTCAATGAATTCTTCACATGCCTAATTTCTGTTTGGCTCTTGTTTTTATCTACTTTTTTGGTGAATTTCTCATTCATATCTGAATTGTTTTTCTGATTTCATTGTATTGTTTTCAGTGTTTTCTTGTATCTCATTGAGCTTCTTTAATTTCATTTTGAATTCTTTTTCTAATTATTTTTCTAAATCTTTTTCTAAGATTTCATAAAATTCTCTTTGGTTGGAATTAATTGCTGGAGAATCTGGTGGTGCCAGTGTTACCATGTGTTGGTGGACAATTCTCAGGATTCTAGGTAGCATGCTCAAGATCTAGAAATGGCAGCAGTGAGCTAAAGGGCTGAATGTGTGGTAGGCCCATAAAAAGTCAGTGGGGCATGGGTGATGGTAGTAGCAGTGGTGGGTGAACCTTCTGGTTCCCAAGCTGTTCACTGACTGTGAATGTTAAGATCACATTAAGTGTTGGTCAGTCCCAACACGTGTAGGTGGCATATGTTCAGGGGTTCCAGCTGTGGTGATAATGGCAGGTTGTGTGGGCCTGACCTCAGACCCTGGGAGGAGCACTAGATGCCAGTGGTGGTAGATTAAGCTGAGGAATCCTTCAGCTACAGACAGTACTCAAGGACTGGTAGAGGATGGAGCTGGGTTGTGTAAACTTGTCCTCTTGCTCCTTGGTGGTGTGTGCAGGTACTGGTTGTAGTGGGCAGGGATAGAATGATGCCCAGGCCCTCAGAAGAATGCTCAGGTGCAATGCAGCTGCACTGCAGTTCTATCTCTGGGGAGATAGGGGTTGTTTTCAGTGGGGGCAACCATAGGCCAACAGCTGGAAGTTGTGAGCTTGGCTCATGTTTTGGCCCTAGTGGCAGTGGCTCACAGCAGTTAGAACTGTGAGCAGTGGAGTTTGTCCTCATGGCATGTGAAAAAACTTGGTTGCCTCTCCTCTAGGATTAAGGGTTGCAGCCAGTGTTTCCTATCTCAGCTTTGGCAACCATAGACAGATACTGTCTATAGAGCTCTGGGAAAATGGAGATACAGGGGCTGACGAAGCAGGGTGCAGACTGACTCAGCTGGGCTTTCCAACTCTTGCCTTGCTGCAGCTGAGGATGAGTGCCTTTAACTCCAGGCAGCAATGCCATTGTGCAGTTTCCAGGAAGCTCCCTCCCCTCAGTACCTGTGAGGGACTGTCCTGTGGGCAGGATTGCAGGAATCTACATGGAAATGTGACAAGGGGGTTGGAGGGTGGTCCTCATATTTCCTTTTTTATTCCTGGTCCCATTCAAGGGAGCCTCTCTGGGCTCCAGCCGATCCCAGCCAAGCAGTCTGCCTTGCTCGTCTCTCTTTCCTGGGTGTGGGTGTTTCTGTCATTCTCTGTTGAATTCCAGTGTTCTCTTTTAGATGATCTATTCCAAGTGTGGTTTCTGTTCCCTATGTGGGTTCTTCCTCATGGAAGAGATGAGGACCTGAACAAAGCCTCACAGCTAGTTATTGAAACAGTTAGCTGCTGGACTCTAACTTCTTTGCACACGTTGCTCCAGCTATGGCAGACCAATGTAGATCCCAGGAGGTGTTATTACTTCCCTTTTGTAAGCACCATATTTCGTGAGGTTTGTGGAGGCTCTGTCAACACTTCTGACAGCCACTTTAGCCATTCCACATTTCATACCTGTATCAAAACACCACGTTATGCACTGTAAATATATGCGCTTTTTATTTGTCTATTAAAAAATAAGTAAAGATCAAGATACTTAGAGCAAATTGTTCACTTATGTGACCATTCAGGCAGCTATTTCTTTTTTCCAAAAGTATTGCCCTCGTGGGTTATCCCACTCATACTTACAACGTTAACTTTAATTTAAAAGTAAATGACAGCTTTAACATTTAATACTCTTAAATTCCATCAGTTTATGTCATTCTGTTGAGAAGTATTTAAGTTTTGCTTTTCAACTCCCGTGTATTAGCTGGTAGCCTCCACTTTGTGCCACTCTGCTGCTGATAAGGGTATTTTCTGCTTTCACCCAAATTTGACATAAAATTGTCAAAAATTACTTGAGTTTTCTGCTAAGTCTGGCATCTATGATCCATGCTGCTAGCAGAGAGAGAGTGGGAGAGACAGAGAAAGGCGGGGGAAGAGAGAGATTTATTGAATTATTCTTAAAGCTTCTTTTAGAGGACAGAGATCTCCTGGGAGCTTTCTCTCCCAGTGAGACTTGGGGCACACACGGGTTCAGATGTACGAAGTTCAAAGTCTTTCTGATATGTAAATTCACACACAGGCTTTCCTGGTCTGACCGCATGTGCTTTTTCATATTATTCTTCTAGATCCAGAATCTTCTTAGTTATATTTGAGGGAATTACCATACTTATTGGAATATATGTTGAATTTCCTTTGAACAGCAATCTCCTCTGCGTATGCATTTTTTCTTGTTATTTCTTCATTACTTTTAGTTAAGAATGTTTACCTTACTGTAATCCAATTATCCCTCATTTCCTCAGATGAAAGATATAGAATCCTAATTTGAAGAATAAGAGAATACATAAATTTGTACTTCTTTGTTCTTTCACTAATGTTTTTTTTGATTTAATAAATAACATTGATACCTTTAAATATTTACTTCATTAGTACTAGATTTTTGAGCATTCAACGATCTATTTCAATAACTGGCCATACATAACATGACACCTAATTACCTTATTCTCATTCTCTAACCACTCCCAGCTATAAGTTATCTTCTCCAGTGTGGCGATGTGCAGCATTTAAGTTTTATTTTGTAACAACAACCATTCTGTTTCAGTCTTGCTGTGCATGGAGACTAGAGTCCCGGCTATCCCACACCATCCCAGTTCAGTTTTGTTTCTCCTCAGCTCATTTCTCCGGTTGACTAAAGCTTGTCCTCCTACACTTTCTTTATGTGCTATGGGAACAACTTTCAAAATATTATTTTTTACATGTTCAGAACTTTTTAAACTATATCCCTTAAAGTTGAACAGCATGTCAGTATTTATTGGGGATAGGAAAAATTGCAAAGTATTTTTTTTTATTCTTTAATGTCCATTCAACACAATACTTCTGGTATCAGGTGTGTGGAATTCTGCTCTCCCAACCTCCCCAAGCAGTTTTCCAGTGGACATCAGCTGGATGTCCTCAAAATTTGATTAAATTCTGACATTATCTACCTGAGGATTCCAGATCAGACCCCGCAGGTTGAGGGCTCAGTACCAAAAGATTGACCCCCCACCCTGACCGCAGGATGCCAGTTGCCCTCTGTGGCAGGATGGACGTGGGAGATGACTCTCTGTCTCTCCTCCCCTCTGCAATGTGAGAACCCATTGTCTCTTCTCTCCAGAGGACCCACGTTTCAAGGTCCCACCTTGGAGGCAGAAATGCTGGGCCTTGACCTGCCAGCACCTTGATCATGAATTTTCCAGCCTCCAGAACTGTGAGAGAATAAAGTAAGACATGACTTATAATTCTGATTCACCGGGGGCCCGATGACCCCATTCTTGGCTTTGATTAACTGGATAGAGCAGCCTGCAGGACTCAGAGAAACACTTTACTCACATTTACCAGGTCATCACGAAGGACTTCACAGTTGAACAGTCAGATGGAAGACAGGCATGGGGTGAGCTAGGGGTGAAGGGGTGGGAGCGTCCAAGTCCTCGCCATGCACACCACCACCCTCCGGGAACGCCCATGTGCTCAGTCACCCGAAAGCCATCTGAGCTCTTGCTTCATTACGTGACACATTGATTACATCATTGGCCAATCATCTGTCAACCTCTCTCTTGGCCCCAAAGATTGTAAAGGGGGGAATGCGGCAAGGACTGAATGTATATTTCACAGAATCGTAGTTATAGGAAAGTTCATATTGTCTTTATTTAGAACATGACTACCTTCCCATGCTAAATTTTGCAGTATAGGTGACTGAGCAACTTGATTTTTCTCTTTCCTTGTTTGAGATTTTGTCATTGACCTTGCTGGCCAAGGCATTCTGTTCTTTTTTCTGAAGCTTAATACCTTGATGGAGTTAGGCCTCACGATTGACTCTTGCAGTTTGGTTATTGCTGGAACAAGGTGTTTCTATTTAATTCATCGATGCAAACCATATTATATTTTGCGCCTTTTTTCTCATAATTTTACCATTATATTTGCTTCCATTCAGTTGCTCTCAGCCTGTTTAGAGTCACGACTAGGCGCGCACAGGGTCTGCTTTGCCATCTCTGCCATGACCAGCAGGTTCCCATCGGGGCTGTCATCTTCTTCACCCATGTCTCTCTTGTTTCCCTTATTTTCTCAGCTCTGCTCATCATCCTTCATGTTTTCAGCAGGATCTATTCTTACAGTGCCTTTCAATTTCAACTTCATTTCCATTTCTTCTCTAAACTAAATAAGCTATATTTCTTCTCCTGTTTTACTGGTGGCCTTTATTTTATATTTTATATTTTTAAAGACTAATAAAGCCCATCATGGATGTTTTTCCTCTTTTACTTAATTTTTTAAGCAATTTCACTCTGCTTCCCTGGGTAGAGTGCTGTGGCATCATCATAGCTCACAGTAACCTCAAACTCTGGAGCTCAGGTGATCTTGCTTCAGCCTCCCAAGTAGCAGGGGTTACTGGCACCTGCCATCATGCCCAGCTAGGTTCTTCCCTATTTTTAGTAGAGATGGGGTCTCACTCCTGCTCAGCCTGGTGTTGGACTCCTGAGCTCAAGAGGTGCTTCTACATCAGCCTCCCAGAGTGCTAGGATTACAGCCATGGATCACTGCACTTGTAAAATTTAAGATTTCAAAATTTTAAAACAAATTTTGAGATACAACTTATAGGAAATTTACAAATCATGGGGTGTGCTTGGTGAGTCCTGCCAAATTCATGTGCCTGAGTAACACAGTCCCTATCACAATGTGCTGTACACATTCCCAGCACCCCAAAGTCCCTCATGTCCCCTCGGTTGTGTTCTGTCAGTCTCAGTGATACTGCTGATCTGACTCCCCCCAAAATGCAAATACTGCGTGATCTTGTTAGCGGGGGACGAGGGTCAAGCTGCCTATCACTACCAACCAAATGCAGAGACGCAGGAGGAATCAGGTCCAAGAAGCTCTATTATCAGAAGGCCAGGAATTCTGGAGAACAGGGACAGTGGTCTCTCAAATACTGCTGTGCCTCAGTTGTATTATTCTAATGATTTTTATAATGGAATACAAGAAAACAAACAGAAAACTTTAACTTTATTCCAAAGAAAACAGCATTAAAGTAGCTTCTGCTCTAACAATGTACCAATGCTTAAACAACATAAAATAGCCTTCTCTCTACCAAAGTAACAATGAAAGTAACCTTTAACATATATCAAAGGAATCATCAAAGAAAACAACTTCAAGGTAATCTTTAACATATAACAACACTTCTTTCTATGTGCTACTACGTCCCCCCAAATCCTTTGCGCTACACAAACATCCTCTCGATCACGGCAAAACCTTCTCTAGATATTCAAGGAACAACATGTGGGTGTGGGCTGAGCAGGCTGGGTCAGCTGGACGGCTTCAGCTCAGCTTCTCAGATGCCACCTCGTAGGCCTCTTCTCTGGCTTCAACCTCGCTCACATGCAGAATCTGATAAAGGCGAAAGTGTTGAAGCAGAGAGTGGAACAGCGGTTGTTGACTGCGGGATTGGGAAATGGGGGATGTTGGCCACAGAGTGAAACTTTTCAGGTATAAGACGGAGAAGTTCTAGGGATGGAAGGCACAGCCTGTATTGTTTCCATGGGGTCTTTATATCTTGTTTGTTTCCTTACTCATCTATAGAGAGATTTTTTGTTTTTATAAATTTTTTTCATTCATGTAATTTTTAATCGCAGTTTGAATTTTTATTTCAATATATTCTGTTGCTATTCTTTTTCAAAATAGTATGTTCTGGTTATCATCTCTCTATGCTGTAGTAAGTTCCCAGCCATCTTATACTTGTTCATTCAAATAAGTTCTTTTTGGTCAAAGATATAGAGGAGTCGACTCGATTCAGATACAGAGAATGATTCCCGGAAGAGTTTGCCACACCATGTAATCCTTACTAGCAGTACTCAGATGATGAATATAAAGGTCCGGGGCAATACACAATGTCTGCAAATCCCCTAAGCTTTTTATGACGGGGGACTGTTTACATGTGTCCTCAATGATACTGACCATTTTTTGAAGCTGAGAGAATGATCAAATCCTTAACATTGGGAATGGAGCTCTTGCTTATAGAAGCATACTTCAGGAAAATTTATATACAGTGCTTTATTTTAGAGATGCCAGGGGCATGTGAACTGTGTCATTTCCTCTGCTCACATAAAGTGTAAATTCCTCATCTTCTCTGCTTATTATTGCTTAATGACTTTAGCTGCCATGATAAAGGAAATGGACTGTGACCTTGGCACAAGGCGGGGCCTGTGCAGCGGCTGGCATTCCATGTCCTGACCTAGAAAAATCAGGTGATTATCTCTTATGTCTGATTAATGTGCAACTATCAACACTTACATGATTAAATTTTTATTGCAGTAATTGTTGCTAAAAACAGACAGGTGATAAAAGCCAAGTAGGGATTTATGGATGTTCTAAATTATTTACATAATCTTTATATTTATCCAGGGTCATGAAATAGAAGATGAGGCTGGAAATTCATATCTCTATCTGAATCTTACTATCACTGAGTGAAAAAAGAATAGCACATACTATCTCTGCTTTTCAAAAAGGCAGAGCGAGGTGAGCTTACCTTAGGTTAAGGATTTAAGAGAACAGAATGCAGCAATTAACTGCCTTGAGCTCCTAAATCCTGGCAAATACCGTGTGTGATAAAGCCAGCAGAGAAATCAGCACCAAAGGTTTTGAAGTTATGCCAACCAAATCTCTTTTCTCCAGTTTTTACTGCCTGAATGCCCTTAGAAGTTGACCTAAACTCTGCCTACTAGTTGCCTTACCCGTTGAAGGTTATTTCAAAGAAAAATGTGATTTAATAGATGTAAATAACACGGAATTATGTTTAACACATAGTAAATATGTCAGTTTGGTCGAAGACCCACAAAATTCCAAGATGTTAATCTGTTTTGGGGATCGTGTCCTCCAGTGTTTGTGAGTGTGTATGTAACACACCCACACACGGAGAAACAAGGCACCTGTTCGTTACTGATGAAGTGGTATCTACAGCAAAGTGACCTCAGGATCAGGGACCTACCCCTGGAGGAAAGGCAGTGAGAACTGATGTAATTTTTCTACATGACCCAAGGTACTCCCCTAGGAGACAGGTGAGAGAATAACAGGTTGTCTTTGCTTGTGGCCTAGGAATAACAACTGTCCCACTGTGTTGAAAGGGGAGGCTTTTCTAAGACTTGTCCTTCAGAGAAAGGATATAAAAGACTGGGGACTCCCTGCCTAATCTTCCGGAATGTAAACTTGTGTCTCCAAGAGCTGATACATCCCCCGGGCATCTCTGGATTTTGTGACCTAGAGATGTCTCCAAGACCTAGGTTGTCTCATTTTTTTTAACTGTTAAAAACCATGTTTTATAAACATAATACCTGCACAAGAGTAAAGATACATGTTTTTATTGATTAAAATAGGCTCACAGTTAAAAGGTAAATGGTACAAAAATAGAGAAAAATTGACTAGAGATTGACAGATAGGGGAGAGAAATTTCTATGATAGTGACCCCGTTTACTCAAGTATGACAATACATTTCCTATTTTAGTGGTTACTATAAGTATTAACTGTATAATGTTCCACAGGAAATTTATGTATAAACATTCATTAATCATTATGAACATATTAAATTGTCTACTATTTCACAGCATAAACTCCACTCACCATCATGTAAAATTTTTCTTTTAATATTAAAAAAAACATCCACTTATTAGTAAGCAATGCTTAGTAGTAATGAAAACTTAATATGTGACACCTCAGAAAAATTCTCCATAAGAATTCCAAATTTTAAATCTAATTTTATTCAAGATAATTTCATGCTTACATGGACATTAATATGTAAATAGATGTTACTTTTAGTTTTGAACATAAAATAGAGAAAGCACATGGCAATTTAAATAGTAAAATTAATAAAAGGATTATAAGTAATGTGGTAGCTTTATTTAAAAAATGCGATTATTTTATTTATTTAAAAATATTAAGAAGGTACCGATGTTTTGTCACATAGATATTATGCTTATATCAGGGCTTTTACAGTACCTATCACCAGAATAGTGTTCAGTACCTTATCGGTAAGTTCCTATCCCTCGCCCTCCTCTGAGCCATCCTGCTTCTCTGTTCCCAATGTCCTTTCCCGTCATTTAGCTGTCACTTATTAGTGAGGACATATGATGCTTGTTTTTCCATTCCTGACATACTTCACCTAGAATGATGGTCTCCAGGTCTGTCCACGTTGAGGTAAAGGACGCTGTCTTCTTCTTTACCCCTGTACCACATTATCCATGTCCACTTGGGCATCGTGAGCTCCTAGCTTGATTCCATATCTTCTCAGTTGTGATTTGTGCTAAAATAAACATTCAAGTGCAAGTGTCCTTTTTGTAAAATGACTCGTTTTTCTCTGGCAGACATCCAGCAGTGGGATTGCTGGATGAAACAGTAGGTCTACTTTTAGTTTTTTGAGGAATCTCCATACTGTTTTCCATAGAGGTTGACCTAATCTTCAGTCCCACCCACATACCCACATGTATTATGTAAACTTTACTTTCTGCATCCACACAAGCATCTAGCCTTTCCTAAATTTTGTTGTTGTTGTTCAGTATTTTGTTTTGCTGTGGTTCAATTTTTTTTTTTTTTTTATAGACAGAGTCTCACATTTTCGCCCTCGGTAGAGTGCTGTGGCATCACAGCTCACAGCAACCTCCAACTCCTGGGCTTAGGCGATTGTCTTGCCTCAGCCTCCTGAGTAGCTGAGACTACAGGTGCTGGGTTTTTGTTTGTTTTTTAATTTCAGAATATTATAGCGGTAAACACATTTTGGTTATATAATCTGCTTTTGTACGTTTTAAGTCAAAGTTGTAAGTGTGCCCTTCACTAAGAATGTGGGCATTGCACCACCTAAGTCTGAATTTCTCCTCCCCTTCTTCCCTGTCCCTACTCGATTTCCATTGTGTTCTACTTTGATACGTGCTCGTAAGTATTGATCAACCAGTTTCAATTAGTATTGAGTACATGTCATTTTTGTTTTTCCGTTCTTGTGATATTTCACTTAAAAGAGTTTTAGGTTGTTATAAAAGATACTAAATCACTATTTTTTATAATGGGCTTTTTGGTAGGGGTAAAGTGATATCTCGTTGTGGTTTTAATTTGCATTTCATTGATGTTGGTGATATTAAGCATTTTTCATATGTGTATTGGTCATTGGTCTATCTTCCTTTGGGAGAAAAATTCTGTTCTTGTCCCTTGCCCACTTTTTGATGGAGTTATTTGGTTTTTTCTTTCTT